>JBBPBX010040816.1:0-13142 GCA_038048925.1 Garcialebias charrua
TTTATCTCAAACATCTCATAAAGCTAGTCACTTGTAAATGTCCATACAGTGATTACATTCTGTAAGTTTCATAAAAATCCGCCGAGTGGTTCTTGACTTATCTTGCTAACAAACAGCTAACAAACACAGAGCTAACAGTAGTTACCTCCAGAGCAGGAGGCCGGGCAGCGACAGAGTCAGTCCGAGCAGAGGAGGCTTTTTTTCGGACACATGAGCTGGAAACGGTCGGTGGACTCTCTGGAAGTGTCCCCTAGCGGACAAAAGTGGTACTGCACCATTTTCTGCCAAAATGAAAAACGGTCATATCTGAGCCAAAAATTGGTCTAAAAATATGGGGGGAAATCCATAAATAGGTCTCACCTCTCTATAGGTCACAGGGCAACGGCCTCACGCCAAATCCTTCTCAGCAGGTGCGCACTCCAAGGTGAGACAGAGAGGAAGCGCCGTCACTTCCTCCTCCTTTTAAGTCCACTTCCCCACCGTCTCCAAAACATATTATTACAAAACAAATTTACCCAAACACATAAACAAGTTGAAACTTTCATTTGGAACACACTCGTTACCTTTCAGGAGACAACAATTAATAATAAATGGTCATATTGCAGCGTAGATAATATAATAAAATAAGGAAACAAATGGAAATAAATCTAACGCTTTATTAATCGATCAGTGACCATTACAAAGTGATGAAAATACACATGACTCTGAGTCATGTGTATTTCTGAGGATGGTGTAGTAAGTTTAAGTTCATTAGACAAGTACATATACACCAACAAGACAATGTTTGTTATGTTATCTTAACACAAAACAGGAATATATGGCTGATGGAAAAATAAAGTTTCTTTATAGAATGGTTGTTTGAGATTTTTAATTTCTGTGTTCCTGTTGTTACAATACAGAGCCATCAGGCTCTCTGATGGTTCCTCCTTTTTGAGGCATGGTATGGTATGGTTTCCTATAAATACTGTATAACAAACACCATTATGTCATCTTAATAAACTATGATTTTATTCTAAGCACCTTGTTGGGTCAAGGGAAAACAGACATAAATACAAGCAATATCTAAGAGTGGTTGCTGTTAGCACATCTTGCTCTGACTATAATCATTCTGACAGGGTGCCATGATAACATGGGTCATCATAGAATTACTGACTTAAATAAAAAAGTATCTTTTCATTACAGTTTGCAAGCACTGTCACAAGAAATTTGTTTCCATTCACGAGCGTCATTCTCTTTCCATCAATACCTGGTGGGCCACTCTGCTCAAAATGCCCGGGCCGATTTTTTGTCCCAGTCCAGCCCTGCTTCCTGACACCATTTTCAAAACTTGGACCTGAGTGTCAAGACATTTGGAGACATCTCTTTTCTCCTAACATCCCATGAACTGACACATTTAAATATTGCAGCAAGAATTTCTTGTTCAAATTCAGAAGAAGTTTGTTTTCAAAGTTTCTGAGTCCAGTCTGGGTCTTTTGGAAAGGAGGGTGGTATGTATCTTCTGGCTGACAATCTATGGTGGAATCCATTTTGGGTGTGTTAGTGATTCTGTGGGTGCACCCAGTTCAATGACATACATACCGTACTAATATCGGCTCAGCTCTTCTTGAAGGTGGGTCTAACGTCACCTGCCCACTTTGCAGTGATTCAATGGACCAGATCCCCTCTCAGCATCAGTTATTTTCAAACTAACGACAAAAAAAAACACTCCAACATGAATGCAACTTGTAACTCAACACATTATAGAAATGTAGTGTAGTAGAAAGTTCCGATACGTCAAGTAAAATGCAGTAGAGTAAAAGTAGAAAGTACCCATGTTTAACTCTACTTAAGTAAAGTACAGATACATGAAAATGTATTTAAGTACAGTAACAATGCACTTGTACTTAGTTACTTCCCACCACTGGCAGTCAGAGAGGATATGGAGGTAGTTGGAGTGAGGACTGAGGATGCAGAGGACAGAGTGAGATGGAGGAGGATGACTCACTGTGGCAACCCCTAAAGGGGGAAAAGTCGAAAGAATAATCTATTTTCGATAAGGACCTTCTTACGCCTAGATGCTACCACACACTAAAATGGTAGTCAGCACTTTACTGATTTCTAGGGTAATCATTTGAGAAAAATGTACTTTTTAGCAATAGAAACACTAGAAAACAAAGTATCTTCAAATGACTGGGGTGACCAGATCACATAAATACAGTACCGGTATATGGTAAATGGAATGGACTGTATTTAATAGCTTCTTTCTATCTTATGGAGATACTCAAAGCGCTTTACACTACAATCTGTACCTTCATTTACCCTTTCATGTAACACTCTATTACTTCTCTACAAAGCTAATTGAATAAATCATTCCAAAGAGACTAATCAGTGCTTTATCACATTCATACATTGATGGGACACACATCGGAGGCAACGAGGGGTTCACTGTCTTGCCCAGGGACACTTCGGCATGTGACTGCTGGTGTATTTGAACCCCAACTCTTGCATTGTAGGACAACTGCTCTCACCACTCAGCCACAGCCACCACTGGTGGCCATCTTGGATTTTGATATGGCAATCCAATTTTTGAAAGGAAACTCTTAGGTCAAAAACAGCCAAAATGGAAGTGGTACCTCGTTATTAAATTACCATGCTTACAACTTGCATAGTTGGACGGACCAAGGGTATTTCCATTTCTCCCTCTTTGTTTTGTAATGTGGACAAGCAAGAACAAAACAACTAAACTGGTTACAACGGTTAGGAAATAAATGTTCATATCTGGGAAACCAGTACTGCAACAACAGGCATAGGTTGTAAAACATATTCAAGATCAACTAGAGCTTGCCAGCAGCCATACAAATGAATGAAAGAATAGAAAATAAAAAAAGACAATCTCTGGTTTACTGCCTTGAACTGAGATAGTTTAAAATACAAGATTGTGGCAGAGTGAGTTTCCCTCAAAGTTTAAACATGGACTATAAAAGAAAATAAAGACATAAAAGAGACAAATACTGCAAGTGATTTTATTTCATTAACAATAAATAGCAGATTGTTGGCTTTGGTCTGAGATTTAATCTGCCAACTCCTCACTTTCTTTTTTCCAGCTGATGAATATTTTACTCATGAGTAATAGAAATGTTGCCCTCCAGGTTGTCCTGTCCTCCCATATGGTTTTATTCCTTCACTCATTTATATTTTCATTTCTCAAATTGCTCTCCTACAACACACTTTATTCTAGCAACAGATAAGGGTCTCAGAACTGTTTCATGTTATTTAATCATGAGTGGGATCCTGACATGTTGCAGGGTTTCTATGGAGTCTGGTCTGGAATTAGCTTTTCCTATTTGCCAGGTCTTAAAAGCACAGACACAAGAAAACTACACATGGAAGAAAAAAGTTACAAGGCTGTGTTGATTTTTAAAAGACAAAAATATTTTAGAGCTCTTAATGGTTTATTATACTGTATATGAGCATATATTAGTGTGAAAACATTTAAACTGCATTAGTTTCCTAAATACATCTCCTTGGAAACTCTGTGTTTGTACAGTATCATGATCAGCCATCTGGTGTGTTGAACAGGAGGACAGGACACTCGAGGTAAAAAGTTTAACATATATTTATTTACAAATCAAATCAAAATGCTGACAGGGCATCTTACTCACTTGTAGAACAGGACGGGAGACATAACACAACACCATGGAAGACAATCTGGAGACAAATGAAAGGACACAAGGGAGCTGAATATATACACACACTAATGAAGATGAAATGACAGGCACCTGTGGTGATTGTGATTGAACACAGGTGAGACAAGGGCCGACAACAGGGAGGAGTAACACTGAGGAAAGAATGAAAGCATGAGGGAACAAAAAGACAGGACAAAACCCAAAACCCCTACATACAGTACAACCTTTATAGCCTACTGGTTCCCAAACTTTTTTATAATTTGACTCACAATGTAAGTGTTAAAAAAAACATCACAATTTCAAAACTTGGTAATGAAAGTGTACAAATGCTGATAAAAAGGTAACTTACTAAAGTCTTCTCAAAACTTATGCTATTTTTATGCATTTAAGAACAATGTTTCACATCTCTACAACAGTTTAAGCTAAATATACTCCTTTTGGATCAATTTCAAAGTTAGTTTGATTTCTGTATTCTAATGACGGGCAAGAAGGTCACCAGTTCAATTCAACTCAATTCAAAAATTATTAATCCCAGAGGGAAATTAAATGTTGTAACTCATCATTCTGGTTTAATTTAAAAGAGTTGCTGCTGATGGCTGTGGGCAGGAAGGATCTCTTGCAGCGGATCCGAAGAAGCCTCTGACTGAAGACACTGTTGTTGTATGACAATCTGATGAAGAGGATGCTGAGGGTTGTCTATAATGTTCTTCATTTGATGAAGAATCCTTTTTTGTACAATCATCTCCAAAGGTTCTAGAGGAGTCCCCAGAACTGAGCCAGCCTTCTTTATGAGCTTGTTGATCTTTTTTAAGTCTCTTGCTCTGCTGCTGCTACCCCAGCAGATGATGGCAGAAGAGATAACACTCTTCTGCCATCTTATAGACTCATAGAAGATATGCAGCATCTTGCTGCATACACTGAAGGACTTCAGCTTCCTCAAGAAGTTCAGTCTGCTCTGTCCCTCCTTGTAGACGCTTCACTGTTGCATCTCCAGTCCAATCTGTTGTCCAGGTGAACCCCAAGGTATTTATACTTATCCACCACCTCCACTTCTTCTCCCATGATGGAAATAGGGTTGGACTTGTTCCTGTTTCTCCTGAAATCTACAATCATCTCCTTTGTTTTGTTCACATTCAAGATGAGATGATTGGTTCCACACCATGCTGTAAAGCAGTCCACCAGTTCCCTGTACAGGTAGTCCCCGATTTACGAGCGAGATCCGTTACAACGAGGCGCTCGTAAACCGGAAATCTCGTAATTTGGAACGGCCGCCATTTCGCTCGTAAATCCGGAAATCCGCTCGTAAATTGGAACGGTTTTCGCTAGCGCAACTAAAAACACTCTATTTTCATCTAAAAACTACTTTTGAGTGCATAAAAATGATCGGAAACGTGTGTTTATATGCTTAACTAACTAACTGAAGTGAAAAAACACATGAAAACTCAGTATTTTTTTCGTTTTTTCCAAAAATGTGCAGCTCGTAAGTCTGGAACCTCGCAGATCAGAGCGCTCGTAAATCGGGGACTACCTGTATTGTAGTAGACCAACCTTTTAAACTGGTTCTATACAGTGTACTAAGGTTTAACCTATTCCCTTCAAATTATAACAACTCTTCCTTTTTACAAAATATGCTTGAATGTTTGATGGTAGCAAGCAATTCTGAGCTTTAAACATAAGTAGAAGAATATTATAATCCACCAAATCATAAAACTTAAGTAATTTTAATTGACAAAACTGGACATTAGAAGGGTGACAATAACTCTTTCTTGTTATTCTTACAGCTCTTTTTTGCAGATTAAAAATAGGCTTTGTTATGGTTTTACATGCTGTACCCCAAACATTGACATAATAAGTTAAATGCGGGACTACAAGTGTATTATAAAGTAAATACAGGTATAAAGCATCATTGTTTAACAAGTCCCTTCTATATAATACTGCATTGGACTTAGATATTTTAATTTTTACAAGATGCATATGCTGTTTCCATGACAGTTTATCATCAATAATTACTCCCAGAAACTTTACCTCATTCACTCTACTTATCTTAATACCATCAATTTTGAAAGAAAAATCCAAAGTTACTTTTTTTACTAAATATCATAAAATTAGTTTTATCAACATTCAATGATAACTTATTTAATTCAAACCAATCCTGTATTTTAACAATCTCCTTGTTTATCAACTCAAACATCTGTTCCATGTCTTTAACCAAACAGAAAAAAGTTGTATCATCAGCAAATAAAATGCATTTGAGGATGTCAGATACGTCAATTAAATCATTTACATATAAAATAAAAAATTTAGGTCCAAGTACTGAACCTTGTGGTACGCCACATGAAGTTCTGCATTAATTAGCTCTTACATCATCCATCTGAACAAACCGCTTTCTATCCCTCAAATAACTGCTTATCCACTGTAAAGCAGGACCTCTAACACCATATTGATTCAATTTATCGAGCAGAATGGTGTGATCAATATTGTCAAATGCTTTTTTTAATCCACAAATATACTTATACAATACAGTATATTGAACGCCTTTTTTGATACTTATACAATGTTGTTTTTTTTTTGTTTATTTAAAATTAAACCTCTTAAATATCACGTTAAGACAACAAATGAACAGAAAAGGTGTGCTTTTGAGGTTTTTGTCCACGTTTTCCTTTTATTAAATGTAAAAGAAATTATAAAGATGTTGAAACGTGCTGAAAAATGCTCCGAAAGGCCTGAACGGTGGCGATACCGCTGATACCATCAGCTCCGAGAACTGTGAGGCCACGCTTGGCTGGACAAGAGCAAAATATAAATGTAATGTTGGGGTTAGATATTATTAGACACATGGTTAGTGATTTTTAAGACAAAAATATTTGTTAATCAGTGCACGAGTTCAAAATGTCACTGGAAGTTTCTGTGCCCTCACAACTGGATTTATGTTTGTGTTTATGAAATTATTTCTATAACTTCGTGTATATATTTTTTTTTTGTGTGTGTTAAAAGTTGAATTTGATGCAGACATGTTACTAACTGTTGGCGGTTGTTAACCCTTTGTGTAATATTTTAATCACTCAAAGATCAGCTGAAACCTTTTCTTTCTTTCATAATGAAGAAAATCTCTGAAATCTTTTCCGTTTGCAACATTTCGTCAGAGGATTCGAGCCGGGGTCACATTCCTGGGAGACGAAAACAGGTTTTGTTTATCGCACTTCTCATCAGGGGCCATAAAAAGTGCAGCAAAGTCTCAAAGGTTTTGTTTTAGCTCTGATGACCCCGGCACAGTGTCTGCTCCAAGCAGACCAGGCGGCCCCGGCACCCAAATGCTCTTTTTGGACGTATTTTTTCTTGCGTGGAGATCTGAAGACAAATGACCGCAGGTCCTCTGCAGTCCTTCAAGCCGTAAAGAAAAATGTTGCAGGATTTGCACTTTGAATACTGTATTTTCCAGTGTATAGGTCGCACCTTTTTATGTTTTTTTCAAGGCCTGCGACCTATACACCGGTGCGACCTATATATGGCTTATCACTTTCGGCGAAACAAATTTTTAAATCCAGCTCATTTCACAATTACGTTCATTTATTAAGGAAAAGTTCAGCTCAGACACATATTTCCTATAATTTTTATCAAACAAATAATTGTTTTTAAGTGTTAATCTTCTTAAAAGCCTTGCTGTGCACTCCTGTGGCAGACATTTGCAGCAGAGCTAAACGTAGGTGCGACCTATACACCGGTGCGACCTATCTAGGGATTTTTCCAATCTGTTGGTGATAACTGGACAATGCGACCTATACACCAGAAAATACGGTAAAGATTGTAGATCCTTGATCTGTGAGGCTTTTGCTCCTGGGGATTCTTTTTGGCCCCTACAATTACCAAAAATGTTCATTGTCGTTGGAGTCGATTTTATACATCACTGATAATTTATGAGGGATTATTTTAATTTGGTTTATTTCTATCCACAGTATTCTTGGGGGTGTCACTGTAGAAGCGAATGTGCATTGTACTTCCTGTCCGACACCGGAAGTGCCTGTATTCCATAGGTGGAGTATGGATCGCGGGTGTTTTTGAAAGTTATTTTCATTCAAGAAAGTTAATTCTCAATAGTCCAGGTATCAAATCCGCTCATTCTCAATCAGTTCATCTGGACAGTTTCTTTTTAGCAGAAACGTTTCACCCTCACTCCAGAGGGCTTCCTCAGTCAGAGTAGTCCAAAGCACACTGAAGTTAACCCACCAAGTAAGCAACTTATGTGGACCAACCAGTTTGCTGTAGCCAAGATGGTTTCTGGGGGCAAACTGGTTGGTCCACATAAGTTGCTTACTTGGTGGGTTAACTTCAGTGTGCTTTGGACTACTCTGACTGAGGAAGCCCTCTGGAGTGAGGGTGAAACGTTTCTGCTAAAAAGAAACTGTCCAGATGAACTGATTGAGAATGAGCGATTATTTTCATTCATTTTATCGGAGCAAACACAGCTTTTGTTTAAACGGAACGTTTACAGAAATGTCCTACCGGGGTTCAGGTACCTGCTGTGCTGTTCGCGGCTGCACCAACAACCGGACCAAGCTAAATCTTTGGCTAAAACAACAGTGTTTTCAACACGGACCCAAAACAAAGAAAGAGTGTTCCTGCATCCTTCTCTATGGCTGTGTCTGCGCGATCAGGTAACATCTGTAATTTCTTTTTATTCAGGGAGGGTTTATTAATGAGAGTTTTGGATGATTTACTGTCTTAAAATGATATATGTCAGACGCGACAGGTACTTTTAGCCGAGATAGCTGCTAATAAACCTTAGCCGAGAGGCCGGAGCAAACGCGTTCGCTATTTATGTATTTTTAAATTATGTCAGCGCGATCAGGTCACATCTGTTATTTCTTTTTATTCGGGGAGGGATATTAATGAGAGTTTTGGAAGATTTACTGTCTTAAAACGATAGATCTCAGACGCGACCGGTATCTTTAGCCGAGATAGCTGCTAACAAACCTTAGCCGAGAGGCCGGAGCAAACACGTTCGCTATTTATGTATTTTTAAATTATGTCTGCGCGATCAGGTCACATCTGTTATTTCTTTTTATTCGGGGAGGGATATTAATGAGAGTTTTGGAAGATTTACTGTCTTAAAACGATAGATCTCAGACGCGACCGGTATCTTTAGCCGAGATAGCTGCTAACAAACCTTAGCCGAGAGGCCGGAGCAAACGCGTTCGCTATTTATGTATTTTTAAATTATGTCTGCGCGATCAGGTAACATCTTTTTAGTCGGGGAGGGTTTATTAATGAGAGTTTTGGAAGATTTACTGTCTTAAAACGATAGATCTCAGACGCGACTGGTATCTTTAGCCGAGATAGCTGCTAATAAACCTTAGCCGAGAGGCCGGAGCAAACGCGTTATTTTTAAATTATGTCTGCGCGATCAGGTAACATCTGTAATTTCTTTTTATTTGTCCCTCCTCTTTTAACAAAACGAGTGGTGTTCCCACATTTTTAATGAACTAAAACAACAAAGTTTGGACTGTCTTCAACTGTATTACTCGCATGTAAACAAACGGGGTTTCCGGTCAACCGGAAGTCGTGTGCACATTTCGCGCAAAGCATCATGGGGCATAGGAATACTGTGGATAGCACCAAGTCACATCATAAGACTTCTCAGGGCAATGAACAGAAACATTCATTAAAAATTAGGTTCATAACATTATTTATCTGAGGAGCAGAATGCTTTGAGTCTTAACTTTGTCACAGGCTCATCTTGAGCAAGCATGAAGGCGACAGTGGAAAGGAAAAACTCCCTCACGAGGAAGAAACCTTTAGCAGAACCAGGCTCAGGACAAGCTGCTTCGACCGGCTGAGTTTGAGAGGAACAGATACACAATGGCAGGTCAAGAATCACATGTTAAGATAGAAATATACAGGGAGTCCTCGACTTACGAATGAGTTCCGGACCTAAGGACAGTTCGTAACTCGATTTTGACGTAAGCCCATACTGTGTTCGTAAGTCCGGATTTTCCTTCGTAAGTCGGAAAATGTATGCTAGCGCTGCGCCAAACACCCGTTTTTCAACACAAACGTACATACTGGTTCATAAACATGCACAGAACTTTGTTTACAAACGGTTAGCTAACACACTTTCACCTAAAAACACATACCAGTGCTGTATTTAATATACAACTGTACTGTTCGTAAGTCCGTTCGTAAGTCCGAGTTGCCGTAAGTCGAGGGCGCCGTAAGTCGAGGACTCCCTGTAGTATCAAATGAAAACTATTCAATTTTAACAATTAATTTAAGGAAGCCTCACAAACAGAAACTGGAAATTGGTTCCACAAGAGAGGAGCCTGAGAACTGAAAGATCTTCCTCCCATTCTGCTTTTGGAAACTCTAGGAACCACAGGTAAACCCTGCAGCCTGAAAGCAAAGTCCTCTGTTAGGAAAATATGGAACAATCTGTAATATAAGATGGATCTAGGTTGTTGAGGGCTTTGTAGGTTAGAAGAAACTTGTTTTCCGTCTCGTTCACGCGGCGTTCCTCCTCAGAGATTCTCTTAAGGATGACCGTGGAATCAGGCAGAAGTGTGGAAACTCCCACTCACTCGATAAGAGGCTGTCGTTATCAGGCAGGAAGATTCATAGCAGGGTTGTTGTACATTTCTTTAATTATTAACCGAGTCAGCGCCCAAAGATATTCTCCATATTCAGGGCATGAAACAATGGAGACATTCTGGCTTGTAGCTCATCAACCAGCTTCCTGTCAGGCTGCCTTGCTGCCTGTTTGAATGAATCAGACGTACCAACCAGGCACTTGAACTAAAATCATCTGACCAGCCTAGTTGTGCACGAAGAAAGGGTTTTCCTTAACGCTTTTATTGCAGTTTCTGTTGAACGTTAATGGGCCTGAGAAGAGAAAGATACCTGCAGGGGGGACGGGAGAAACAGACGAGGCTCATGTTCTAGACTCTTTCTGAATTACCGTATTTTCTGGCATATAAGTCGCAGTTTTTTAAACTAATTTTCATGTCCTGCGACTTATGGGGCGAAGCAACATATTTATGGATTTTTTCCCATATTTTTAGACCAATTTTGGCTGAGATATGACCGTTTCCATTCATTCTGATGAAAAAATGGAGCAGTACCACTTTCGGCCGCTAGGGTCCACCGAGCGTTCCCAGCTCATGTGTCCGACAGAAGCCTCCTCTGCTCGGACTCACTCTGCCGCAGCACGGCCTCCTGCTCTCTGGAGGTCTGAACTACTGTTACCTTGTTAGCAATATAGCTCATGAACCAAACAACAGATTTTGATGGAACTCACAGAAAGTACTCACTGGATGGACATTTACAACGTATTAGCTTTAGGAGATGTTTGAGCAAAAATTCGATTTATTTATAATTTATTTTTATCGCGTGCGACCATTTGGAAGACCGTCAAAGCGAAACAATTTAAATCCAGCAGATTTGACCATTACGTGAATTTATTAAGGAAAGGTTAAGCTCAGAAACACTTTTGCTATAATGTCAGCAAACAAATATATATTTTTAAGTGTTTATCTTGCTAAATTTTAAAGAAAATGCAGCGGTCCCACCTGTGCGGGTGCACGTAGCAAAACAAATTTTTAAATCCAGCTGATTTGACAATTACGTGCATTTATTGAAAAGTTCATCTCAGACACATCTTTGCTATTATTTTCAGCAAACAAAATAATTGTTTTTACCGTGTTAATCTTGTTAAAGTCCTTCCATGCATGTTCCTGTGGCCGCCATTTGCAGCTGGGCAAAACACCGGCCCACATTTCCGGGTTGAAATTTCCGGTTTATTTCCTGTGACGCATAATAGATGTGACGTATACGGAGGTGCGACGCGTTTATGGATTTTTCCAATTTATTGGACATATTGGACTAATGCAACTTATGGGGCGGAGCGACTTAAAGGCCGGAAAATACGGTATTTGTTGTTGGGTTTTTTTTAGAAAAGGAGTTTACTAAGTTAGTAACTTAGAAGTTCATCTGAGATTTGTTTGTTCCTTTGTTTTAAACCTGACTTTAGTTTCTCAACTACCCCAGAGACTTTCATGAGCTCGGTCAGCTCAGCTCCCGTTAGCTCTCACGCTCACATCGACATTTTCACGTTTCTGGGCAAACTGAGCATCTAATCATAATAATTCACCTTTCATGTACAAGAAGCCTCTTTATCTTTCTCCCACATTTTAGGAAAGAGTCTTAAGGTCAAGGGAAAGATGCTCAACTAGAAAATTTATGAAGAACTTTAGAAAACTCTAATTTTCTCCTTCTGTAAAGTTCAATAGAAATTAAGGATTTCCTGTTATAATAATCTGGTAAATGGACTTTTCTATCTTAAGACACTCAAAGTGCTTTACACTACAAGCTGTGCCTCATTTACCCATTCATACAGCACTGCTATGTCTCTACAAAGACTAATCAGAGCTTTAGATCACATTCATACACCGATGGGACATACATCAGAGGCATTGAAGGGTTCAGTGTCTTGCCCAGGGACACTTCGGCATGTGACGGAATCGAACCCCCAACTCTTGCGTAGGGGGACGACTGCTCCAACCACTCAGCTACAGCCGCCATCTGAGAAGACAAAACGTTTTGATGTGAAAGCTGTTGAAGAAAAGTAACGAGAACCAGATCAGACACAACTAAAACCGTCACTGTGTGGAAACTCCTGCACACGTGACGTGTATGTCCACGGTGATTTACATTCGAAAAGACCAGTTTTGCAGCCTTACTTCAATTGCAGTGTTGGAATGATACAGTGGAAGTCAATGAGAGAATGGGTGCGTGCATTCTGCCGTGAGGGACTCACCTAGTGAAAGAAGACGAGGACGTTTGTTTTGATGGACGCACTGTACAAAAACTGTAAGAAGTTGTTTGTTTGCAGATGTTTTGGAACGTGTAGACGGCTCAATGTTAAAATGTTCGACGTCGTCTCATTCTAAGTTCAGTATGAAGTTGTTCATTGTAAGCGGTTATCGTGTAAAAACCAAAACGGGTGCCCAGTACGTCGATCGCGATCTGCCAGTCGATCGCAAAGGTATTATGGGTAGATGGTTCCCCGGTTACACGACGTGAATCGTTCGGCCCTTTTTTCGGACAGGGGTAGAGCAGACAGGTCAATGCAGTGGTTTGAGGTTGTGTCATTGGGAAGGAACAATATGGCTTCAGACTTCTTATCATTGAAGCTTAAGAAATTTAAAGCCATCCAGTCCCTGATGTCAGCCAGGCAGTCGAGCAGAGGTTGAATAGAGCCTGTACCATTTTGTCTTAGGGGGAAGTAGATTTGACAGTCATCAGCGTAGAAGTGGAAAGGTATATTGTGTTTCCGGAAAATAGCACCGAGTGGCAGCAGGTATAAGGAGAACAAGAGAGGACCCAGGATGGACCCCTGCGGAACCCCCCATTTAAGAGCCGCCACTGCAGAAGTAAAATCATTGATGGACACACAAAAAGACCTGTCAGAGAGAGGTAGGATCTGAA
>JBBPBX010040816.1:14165-29179 GCA_038048925.1 Garcialebias charrua
TATAATGAATATAACAGTTATAATGAATATAACAGTTATATTGAATATAACAGTTATAACAGTTATATTGAATATAACAGTTATAATGAATATAACAACAGTTATAATGAATATAACAACAGTAATAATGAATATAACAGTTATAATGAATATAACAACAGTAATAATGAATATAACAACAGTTATAATGAATATAACAACAGTTATAATGAATATAACAGTTATAATGAATATAACAACAGTAATAATGAATATAACAACAGTTATAATAAAGGTCAGAGAGCAGAGTGTTATTGTGCTGCTCACCCTCTTTCAGCATGTAGGAGTAAAATTAATAAAATCCAGGCTCCAAAGTGGCATTCGTGTGTTCACCAGTTTGGACTAACTGTCATGCATATGCTGCATGCATCGGGGTTGCCAGATACATTTAAAATGTCTGATTTACCACCTCTTTTTCTGTGCACATCTTCAACAAATACGACACACACCTCATCTTAGAATATCTTTACTCAGCACATCAGACAGTTTAGGTCAAAATACTATCATTTTAAAGCCATAGTACTATAGTTCATCATTTCTTATCTGGCAACCCGACTGACATGGAAGCTACAAAATTTTCATGTAAACCCGCTCATTTTTTGTTTATTGTCCCCAATAAACATTGAATAAAACTCAATGTTTCCAGAGGTTGTTCTGTGTAAACGGGGCCGTATCACTTTGACCTGGTCAGTTTAAAAGGAGCTGCATGATGAAACAGTCTGGACACCCCTGACATGAATTGTGTTAAAATGTCAGCTCAGTTATTTGGAGTCCAACTTTCTGTGAGCAGTTTAAACTTTGAATGTTGTTTTTAAACTGAAGTATGTCTGAGATTTAAAGCGCAGCAGAGGAATGACTTGGATTTAGTCCAATTTCTCTTGTTTTCAGTGGGGGGAATTTTTCCTTTTGTTTTAACCAGTTTTGCCGTCGCCGTAGGACAAAGTGTTACAGAAAGCTGTAGCACTCTATTCCTTGCAGAGATGCACATTTTGATGGGGTTTTTTTTCCTGTTTTTCTGAAGCTGTAGGGGTAGTAGCAAACAGGAATTTGAGCTAAAAGCAAGCAACTAATGAGCAAATAGTTATGAAGGTGATTTTTACATGACATCACTCGAACTCATCGTGTAAAGCAAAGAACGGCACGAAGCGTGACCGAGGACGCCTAAAGGTTGCTGCAGCTGGCGCTCGGAGCTACAGAACCTGGTCCCCGGCTCGTCCTGAAAGACACCCAGACACAGTTTGACAGAAACAGAGTCCGCTTCTGTTTTTCCCTTCTCCGCTCGGTAAATACTGGAGGCTTTTCTTCTGAGCGGCCACTCCGGTGTGACAGCGAGTTCACCTGTGACCAATGATACGCATCTACTCTGAGCCTGCAGGGCCGATCGTGGAGGATTCACATGCAGACAAATGTAAAAACAGGTAAACACGTGTACGGAAATATGCAAAGAGGGTGCTCGCCGCCCGCACCTGCACTCACTTCTGTCTTCGGCGCAGGCTTTTCAGGCCAAGCAAGACCACGTAAGCAGATAAATAGGTTTTTATGGAGATGGCCGATGAAGAATGGAAGGAAAGTGGCTGATGGGCAAATAGTTTTCAGTAAATACAAACTCCTTCCAGGTTAGGGTTAGAGCCCTGTGAGGCTTGTGCATGAATAGCTTGCACACATTTGTTCAGAACATCTTAGTTATGAGCTAAAATGCACATTTTCCTTCCTGGAGGTAAAGCTGCTGATTCTTCAACACCAATTATCAACTCATTATTTTCTTCTGCATCTAATGATTTGACTTCAGATATGTAAAGTATGAATGTTTATAAAGCTCAAGAGATTTTAGCTTGCTCTCACTTGATCAAGTTGTTTTTGCCCAACACCATAAAAATCAGGCATTCATGTGGCTGCCTGTGCTTTTGTTAGCAAAAAAAAAAAATCGTACAAACCGCTGGACAAATTTAAATGAAATCTCTAAAAGTTGTCAGTTGTACATCTACAACTCCGTCAGACCAATTCAAGATGGCTGCCGCAGCTAATCAACCTTAGCTAACGCAGAAATGGCCGTTACTGAGTCCATTTTGAAGAGTTCAGGTGTGGTAGTAGCTGAGAGTCATTCACAACACATCCCCTGAGTGATGCAAATTGAGCAAGTTGTTTATTTAAAACTTTGGCGCCGTTAACCTTTGGAGTCAGCTCCGTCTGTTAGCAAAATATCTCATATCTTTCGATTAACAGTAATCGGTGGGTGTGCATCTGCACCCGGTTATATTTTCTGGAGCTGATTCAATTCAAGATGGCTGCCACAGCTAATCCACTTCAGTAAACGCAACAACCAGTTTGATGAGGTGGTAGCTGAGGATGATCCCCAACGCATATTCTGACCAACAAACTTTGTCAGATCTTTAACGTTCTGCCGATTTCTTCTTTAGCTCAGATCTTTGTTTGAACCTTTGTCCAAGCGATGGCTGAAAGAATAGTTAAATATGAAGTATATGTATAGGCCTGTCACGATAAACAATACATTAATTAATCACATGATAAATGAAAATTATCAACCTCATTTTAATTTATCGGCTTTATCGTTTCTTCGTCTCTTTCTACTGAAGACACTGGACGACAAAAGGCTGAACTCCGGTGCTCCTCACTGACCCCTCCCTTTCCCTTTAAAATCCATTTTAACCGTCCAAAATCACGTTTTTTTTTTGGTCGTTAAAAGCGACGTTAAAGAGCTCAAACCACACCGAGCGTCCTCCGTTTTGAGAACCAAAAAAAAAAATAGGGAAGAGAGACGGCCCATGTCATATCAAGGGGCCTCCCTCCCATTTTTTCTTAGAGAGGCACACTGCTCGCTCCCTCACTATCCATCTTTCAGCTCAAACAATCTTATACTGCCATCCGGTGGTCAAAAAAAGTACTACACACAAAACAAATAAAAAAATAACTTTTCAATTTGACAATAATTTCAAACAATATTATCGTTTATCGCAATAATTTCTGAGACAATTAATCGCCCAGTAAAATTTGTTATTGTGACCGACTGATTTATTTATTTATGAACCTTTATTTAACCAGGCAAATCCCATTGAGATCACAGATCTCTCTTGCGAGGGAGGCCTGGGCCTGAAGGCAGACTAACATGCAGGTTTTTGATCTGTGGGAGGAAACTGGAGTACCCGGAGAAAACCCATGCAAGCACGAGAAGAACATGCAAACTCCACACAGAAAACCCCCGGGTCCAACTGGGGATTGAACCCAGGACCTTCTTGCTGTGAGGCAACAGTGCTATGCCATATTTTTCAGACTATAAGTTGCACTTAAAATCCTTTAATTTACTCAAAAATCGACAGTGAGCCTTACAATCCACTGCGCCCTGTATTAACTCTGGTTGTGCTTACTGACCTCAAACTGATTTTGTGGTTATCGTGAACGAGTTGAATAAAGTTTGACTTATCTGACCGTTTTGTTTTGCTTAATGCGCCTTATAATGTGAAAAATACAGTACAGGTGGTCCCCGACTTACGAACGAGTTCCATTCCTGCGCACCGTTCGTAACACGAAATTGCCGTAAGTCGGAAAGCACACCCCAGCCGCCACTGATGCACGTACATGTACGGTACTGTAAGTTAGCATGCCCTTCGCCTATCCTAACACAGTACCCTACATAATTATCAAAAAACACATATTTAGAGACATACTGTACAGTAATTAAATTTAAAAAATACAATTTCTTACTGTGAGCTGGTCGCCGCCGCCCGTCGGGTCCGTGTCTCCGGTGGGGCTAGCGTTAGCATTTTAGCCCATCCGTTAGCTCGGTGTCAGCCCTCCAAAAGGTTGTTTATCCATTTATCCGCATTTTAGCATGTTAGCTCGTGTTCATCCAACAACTGAGGCTACCAGGCGGACATCGAGGCGAGCTCCCGGCCAAAGCAGGCGTCTCCGCGGCCCGTCGGGTCCGTGTCTCCGGTGGGGCTAGCGTTAGCATGTTAGCTCGTGGTTCCTCCGGTCACGCTAAGCTGTCTGATGCGTCACGCGGTCCACAGCATTGTTTTCCTTTGTCCATCCGTCCCTCCGCAAAACCGCCGTTCAGCTCCAGCTCATGTGTTCGCGCGCAGCAACCTCTGATCGGACACGGTCCGAAGCCGGCTGTCCAGGCCGGAGCTAACCGAAGCTAACCGAAACATGCCGAAAACTGACGAACACTGCCGAAAACTGGCGGAAACTGTCGGAAACTGTCGGAAACTCACTAAATCGGATTAAAAATAATAAAAATCACAATAATACTAATAATACTTTATTTATAAAGCCATTTAAAACAACCACCGTTGCAACAAAGTGCTGTACACATGAAATCAAGAACATTTAAACAAAAAATTGTTATTTTTTAAATTTCATATTTTTATTAATTATGATGCGTTCGTAACTCCGATTTGCCGTAACTCGAGGACTACTTGTATATGATTATTGATCCAGTGTGTCAGGCACCAAATCAGCGCTGCCCTCATCAGCACCAGTTGGCCCCTCCCTCCCGTCCTGCGTGTTTATTGTCATCGTGAGGATCAGATTTGTCCACGGGTCTATTTTTATCCAACTCTGTTTAGGTTTCTCTGCCTCTCTCTTGCCTCAGACTTTGTTTTGGTTTGCCTTCAGACCTTCGTCCCACCCCCACCCCACTGTTTTTCTTGGAGTGTCACGTCGGCCACTCGTGGAGGGATGGCAGCAGCCGCCTGCGTACGTTCGTGGAGGACCTCGGCGTGCGTGAACGGCGTGGATGTTGATTAATGCGTTCTTTGCTGCATGGACTCTTTAACAGCTCCGAGTCCCGGCCCGCTTCATAGACTCTGAATGACACACACACCTGCTGCACACACACAGGTTAATTAGGGATGAAGCTCAGATAATGCCTCCAACTTAAACACGGGAAAATACCTGTCGTTTCTGTTCGCCGTGCGTGTCCCATCCTGCAGCTTGAAACATTTTCTTTGTGTTGGACGCACATTCGGCCGTTAGGTTCCGTTCGAACAACCCCACGCATTCCTGCGTTCTGAGCCGAGATTCAGATCGACTCGTGAAAGGTTAGCGTGGGTCCAAATTATAGAGCCAACGGTCAAAGATGGGGCAAGGAAGTCGTCTTATGTGCCAGAAACGTGAAGCTGAAACGCACAAATTAAGATTTTTCTCTTGTTGCAGCTTGAAGGTTTTATCCTAAAATAACTGGGGCTGTCCGACGTGTCTCTTCCTGCCTCACTGTGGAGTTTTATTTTCAGGGAGACTCTTTGAGTTCAGTGAACAGGAGTAAAATGTGCAGATGAGTCCGTCCAGGATGACTGTCCGAACAGATGAGTTGTCCACCGTGAGCCGTCTAAACCGGAGGGCAGAGAAAAGTGAATTCCCTCCTCGTCTTCACTAGGGGTGCAAATCTCTGTTTGGAGAATCTATTCGATTCCGATTTTTGGTGTCACGATTCGATTCAAAATCGATTTTTCGATTCCGAAAGAATTTCCGATTCAGAAACGATTTTTCTATTAAAATGGTCATAAATTTAGTTTCAGTTTTGTAACTGACAAGCTGAAAAGAATAAACAACAATGTAAACAAATAGAACATTTATTTAAAACATTAATTTTAGGTTCCTTATTGTATCAATTGTTTTGCATTGTTTGATATTTATACCAAAAATAGGAACATATAATACAGGAATGCATTAAATTCTGTAACTTAAATACCGGTAACCAGTATTGGGTTAGCTTTTTGCTCTCTTACTTACTGTATAGAAGGTTATTGTTTGAACTTGTTTTGTTTTTGAAAAAAGGGGCAGATAAAATAAGATTTCTTCTTCTTTCTGCTACCTTTCATTTTATGTATTCTTTCATATACTATGAGATATGGTTTTATTTTCTTTATCTTTTGGGTTTTAATGTAAAAAAGCCTCCCTGGGCTGCCACCTTACCGTGGTGGAGGGGTTTGAGTGTCTCAATGATCCTAGGAGCTATGCTGTCAGGGGCTTCATGCCCCTAGAAGGGTCACCCAAGGCAGACAGGTCCTAGGTGAGGGATCAGACAAAGCGCAGCCCAAAAACCCCTATGATGAGTACAATTAATGGACTAAGTTTTCCCTCGCCCGGACGCGGGTCACCGGGGCCCCACTCTGGAGCCAGGCCCGGAGGTGGGGCACGCTGGCGAGCGCCTGGTGGCCGGGCTTTTACCCATGGAGCTCGGCCGGGCACAGCCCGAAGAGGAGACGTGGGTCCCCCTTCCCATGGGCTCACCACCTGTGGGAGGGGCCAAAGGGGTCGGGTGCAATGTGAGATGGGTGGCGGCCGAGGGCGGGGACCCTGGCGGTCTGATCCTCGGCTACAGAAGCTGGCCATTGGGACATGGAATGTCACCTCTCTGGTGGGGAAGGAGCCTGAGCTAGTGTGTGAGGTTGAGAGGTTCCGACTAGAAATAGTCGGACTCACCTCAACGCATGGCTCTGGCTCTGGAACCAGTTTCCTTGAGAGGGGTTGGACACTCTTCCACTCTGGAGTTGCCCCTGGTGAGAGGCGCCGAGCAGGAGTGGGCATACTGGTTGCCCCCCATCTTGGTGCCTGTACGTTGGGGTTCACCCCGGTGAACGAGAGGGTAGCCTCCCTTCGCCTACGTGTGGGGGGACGGGCTCTGACTGTTGTTTGTGCCTATGCACCAAACGGCAGCTCAGACTACCCACCCTTTTTGGAGTCCTTGGAGGGGGTATTGGAGAGTGCGCCTCCTGGGGACTCCCTTGTTCTACTGGGGGACTTCAACGCTCACGTGGGCAATGACAGTGAGACCTGGAGGGGTGTGGTTGGGAGGAACGGCCCCCCTGATCTGAACCAGAGTGGTGTTCTGTTATTGGACTTCTGTGCTCGTCATGGATTGTCCATAACGAACACCATGTTTAAGCATAAGGGTGTCCATATGTGCTCTTGGCACCAGGACACCCTAGGTCGCAGTTCGATGATCGACTTTGTTGTCGTCTCATCTGATCTGCGGCCGCATGTCTTGGACACTCGGGTGAGGAGAGGGGCGGAGCTGTCTACTGACCACTACCTGGTGGTGAGTTGGCTCCGATGGTGGGGGAGGATGCCGGTCAGACCTGGCAGACCCAAACGTATCGTGAGGGTCTGCTGGGAACGTCTGGCAGAGTCTCCCGTAAGACGGAGCTTTAACTCCCACCTCCGGGAGAGCTTTGAACACGTTCCGAGGGAGGCGGGGGACATGGAGTCCGAGTGGGCCGTGTTCCGCGCCTCTATTGTCGAGGCAGCTTATCGGAGCTGTGGCCGCAAGGTTGTTGGTGCCTGTCGAGGTGGCAACCCTCGAACCCGGTGGTGGACACCGGCAGTGAGGGATGCTGTCAGGCTGAAGAAGGAGTCCTATTGGGCCTTTTTGGCTTGTGGGACCCCGGAAGCAGCTGATAGGTACCGGCAGTCCAAGCGGCATGCGGCTCGGGTGGTTGCTGAGGCAAAAACTCGGGCGTGGGAGGAGTTCGGAGAGGCCATGGAGAATGACTTCCGTACGGCTTCGAGGCGATTCTGGTCCACCATCCGGCGTCTCAGGGGGGGAAAGAGGTACGAGACCAACACCATTTATGGTGGAGATGGCGTGCTGCTGACCTCAACTCGGGATGTTGTGAGTCGGTGGGCGGAATACTTCGAAGACCTCCTCAATCCTACTGGCACGTCTTCCACTGAGGAAGCAGAGCCTGGGGACTTTGGGTCGGGTTCTCCGATCTCTGGTGCTGAGGTCGCCGAGGTGGTTAAAAAGCTCCGCGGTGGCAAGGCTCCGGGGGTGGATGAGATTCGCCCGGAGTTCCTTAGGGCTCTGGATGTTGTAGGGTTGTGTTGGCTTACGCGACTCTGCAATATCGCGTGGACATCGGGGGCAGTTCCCTTGGATTGGCAGACTGGGGTGGTGGTTCCCCTATTCAAAAAGGGGGACCGTAGGGTGTGTTCCAACTATAGGGGGATCACACTCTTAAGCCTCCCTGGTAAGGTCTATTCAGGGGTTCTGGAGAGGAGGGTCCGTCGGATAGTCGAACCTCGGATTCAGGAGGAGCAGTGTGGTTTTCGTCCTGGTCGTGGAACACTGGACCAGCTCTACACCCTCAGCAGGGTCCTGGAGGGTGCGTGGGAGTTTGCCCAACCAGTTTACATGTGCTTTGTGGACTTGGAGAAGGCATTCGACCGCGTCCCTCGGGGGGTTCTGTGGGGGGTACTCCGGGAGTATGGGGTACCAGGCCCTTTGATAAGGGCTGTTAGGTCCCTGTACGACCGGTGTCAGAGCTTGGTCCGCATTGCCGGCAGTAAGTCAGGCTCGTTTCCGGTGAGAGTTGGACTCCGCCAAGGTTGCCCTTTGTCACCGATTCTGTTCATAACTTTTATGGACAGAATTTCTAGGCGCAGCCAAGGTGTTGAGAGGATCCGTTTTGGTGACCTTAGAATCGCTTCTCTGTTTTTTGCAGATGATGTGGTCCTATGGCTTCATCAGTTCGTGATTTACAACTTTCACTGGAGCGGTTTGCAGCCGAGTGTGATGCGGCCGGGATGAGGATCAGTTCCTCCAAATCCGAGGCCATGGTCTTGAGCCGGAAAAGGGTAGCATGCCCTCTCCGGGTCGGGGAGGAGGTCCTGCCCCAAGTGGAGGAGTTTAAGTATCTCGGGATCTTGTTCACGAATGAGGGAAAACTGGAGCGTGAGATCGATAGGCGGATAGGTGCAGCGTCCGCAGTGAAGCGGGCGCTGTACCGGTCTGTCGTGGTGAAGAGAGAGCTGAGTCAAAAGGCAAAGCTCTCAATTTACCGATCGATCTACGTTCCCACCCTCATCTATGGTCATGAGCTTTGGGTTATGACCGAAAGAACAAGATCTCGGATACAAGCGGCTGAAATGAGTTTTCTCCGCAGGGTGGCTGGACTCTCCCTTAGAGATAGGGTGAGAAGCTCAGTCATCCGGGAGGGACTCGGAGTAGAGCCGCTGCTTCTCCACATCGAGAGGAGCCAGTTGAGGTGGCTCGGGCATCTGGTTAGGATGCCTCCTGGACGCCTCCCTGGTGAGGTGTTCCGGGCACGTCCCACCGGGAGGAGACCCAGAGGAAGACCCAGGACGCGCTGGAGGGACTATGTTTCTCGGCTGGCCTGGGAACGCCTTGGGATTCCCCCGGAGGAACTGCTCCAAGTGGCTGGGGAGAGGGAAGTCTGGGCCTCCCTACTTAGGCTGCTACCCCCGCGACCCGACCCCGGATAAGCGGAAGAAGATGGATGGATGGATGGATGAAAATAAAATTGATTTTTGGACTTTTAGAATTGATTCCGAATCGCCAGGACTATTAATCTAGATTCTTTAAAAAATCGATTTTATCCTTCACCCCTAGTCTTCACCTCCCTGCTCCTGATCCTCCTGTTGGCTGTTGGTCAGGACAGCAGGCTCAGGGGGGAGGCAGGAATGTGGACGACGATGATGATTTGCCTTTTTATTTTATTTTATTCTTTTGTTTCTTTCAATTTCTCCTCAGCTGTTCATGGATGAATTAAATTATTTTTCCAGCTTCTTATCTGCGTCATTTTGAACACCAAAAAAAAAATGTTCCAGTAAAGTTTAGAACATCTCAGACGTTGATTCCACATCAAGACGCATCTGCTGTTTTAGCTTCTCGGCCACCTGAGACCAGAGGAATCCTAAACGTAAAAAAAAATCAAGAAATTAAATTAAAAAAACAACTGGTCACTCCAGTTTTGAGTTGATCCCTGGTAGGGAAGTGCAACATCCTTCACTTGCTTAGTTTTTAAGCTTTTAGAACATTAAATGGGACTTTAAATGAATTATCTAATAAAAAATATATAAAATCATTTATTTATTGGTAGTAAACCCTTTAAAATGCAGTAATAAACTTTGATGATGTTGTAAATCTGATATTTAGCTTTTTGAATTTCTGCTCTTTATTAAACAAGTTTTAATTTCTTAAATGTTTTTGACAAACTTTTCATTTTGAAAGAAGAGCTGCAAACACCGTGAACAGTACGATTCAAAGTCCTTATACATTGTACCTGTTTATTAAATGGTAATACCGTAGTCCCGCTCTACTTCATGGTTCGTTTATCGTGGACTTGCTCTATCGTGGATTTTCAAAATAAGATTGGACATGACGCACAGTTGGCTGATTGATGGATGAGTCAGAGTCAGAGTTAGAGAGTCTTTATTGTCATTTGCACCGCATGTGGTACATGTGATGAAAACGAGATTATGTACACAGGGTCCCAGTTACATCCAACAACAAATGCAAGAGAAAAACAGTAATAACATCTAGAATTAACTAAGAAAAACATCAACTAGTAATACACTAAGCCCTAATGTAGTAGAAAAACATCATTATAAACAGCAGCACGAACATGAGTCTGTATGAGCAGATGGTCACAGATGAACACAGCAACAAGAAAACAGATCAGCATCAGCATGATGTGATATTTTGCAGTGTTTATTCATATTGATTATTTATTCATGAGTCTAACAGCCTCAGGGTAGAAGCTGTTCCTCAGTCTAGTGGTTCTACATTTGATGCTCCTCAACCTCCGTCCTGAGGGGAGTGGGGCAAAGTGGATGAGCCACACAATTGACAAGGAATTTTTATTTAAAATAAATTATTTTAAATTATTTGGCATCTGCTGCACCTTTGTGCAGCCCACACTGCAGGATAAACTTCCTGCTGCAGCTGATCAGCTGTTCAGTGCAGAGCAGAGCAGAGAAGTGGGCGTGGCCAAGAGTGCTTTCGGGTGGCAAAGAGCAGCAGAGGCAGGGAGCTGAAATCGTGACATGCTGTCTCTTTTAGAGCATTTAGAGTTTAGAAACGTTTAGAATATTGCAAAAGTGTGGGAAGTGTTTAAAACAACTTTAAAAAAAACTATATATATATACATATACATACTGTACATATAAAAATAAACTACTACTTACTGCTTGTACTACTATTCTTACTTCGTGGATTTTCACTTATCGCGGGTCTTCAGGGTACGGATCCCCCGCGATAAACAAGGACTACTTTAATGCACATTAAATTTATTATGGACTGTTTCGTCAGCCTGTTAAAGGTGCTACAAGCGACGGTGCTATATTCTTTTTATTTAGGAAACAGAATGAGAACGGAAACTCTTACAAGAAATCGGTCATGCGAAAGCCCAAATGTTGACCTGTGAGTAACGGAACAGAGAGCGATCCATCATCGCACATCAGACTAAACCCTGAGCCAACAAACGTCTCACGATAACACAGGTTTTAAGGAGATGCTGAGTCAGTGACGAGTCCAAACGATCCGGTGTAGACCGACGTCCACAACGACCATCAAGCGTTGGATAGGACTCCCACCCATGGAGGCAATTAGTTTTTCTTTGACTCTTATTGTTTCTTTGTGGAGTTTAACTTTACGCTCTGTTTTTTTATCTCCAGGCTCATCTAGACTTGGACAAATACCTCCCCCATGTCGGCAGCCACCTCTTGGCCCCCTCCAGCGACCCTGACAAGAAGTGCAGGCGAGAGAGCGCGTCGGTGGTGGACGAGTACTTCTCCGAGGACAAACCCATGGCTCCGTACACCTTCAACATCAACCTCATCCTCCCCAACACAACTCACCTCCGCACCGGCCTCTACAGGCCCAACACCTCCCACACCCTCGCGCCACAGCAGATCAAGACAGAACCCGGACTGGAGGTGCCCTGCTCCGTTCCCGTCACCACCCAGGCGTTGCCGGACTTCACCTCGGTCTTCAGCGTGCCGCCTGCGGCCAACAGCGTTTTTATAAAACCAGAAATGAGCTCCGAAGGTCGAAGCATCACCGCCGGAGCCCAGCGGCAGCCAAGTTTGGACACGGAGCTCCACATTGGACCCCCGCCTCCTCAGCCGCAGGTCTACCACATGCCCAGCGCCTGCTCCGACCTCTCCATGACTCTGTCGCACACCAGCCCGTCAGCGCCAGGCTCCACCACTGGCAGAACCATGCTGAACCTCGGCAGCGGCACCATGCCGACGACCAACGGCGGCTACATGATGGCGGAGCACCAGCTGCAACCGCAGCACCACGACAGCTACTACCAGGCCCCTCTGAGCCACGCGGCGCAACACACAGGGCCCCACAGCCTGCCGCCATCACCGCCAAACTCCCAGCCCGGGAGCCCGGACGGCCAGGCGAAGCTGCTCAACCTCGCGCCGCAGCCTCCACCTCCGTACCAGCAGCGTCTGGAAGGGATGAAGTTGACGGGGTTGTCTCCTCACGCTCTCCTGATGACACACGGCCAGGGGGTCCTGACAGGGCCCAAGTATAACCGGCGGAACAACCCGGAGCTGGAGAAGAGGAGGATCCACTTCTGTAACTTCCCAGGTGAGCAGTCGAGACTAATGTTCGGGGTGTTACAGTACATGTGTGTATTTTTATTTTTATTTATGTGTGCGTTTCTTTGCTAACTGTCACAACAGAATAAGAATAAAATAATATAAGTTATTACTGAACAGTCCTCAGTAGGGTTGTAGTGATACAATAATCTCACGATACGATGTGATGCACGATTCTGCTCGCGATACGATATATATTGCGATATTCAGCAACCGATACAATTCAATACACTTTTGCGATTTTCTGAAAGATTTTAGAGGGACAGAGTGATTTTGGTGACATTTTGTGACTGTTATAGACTTGGATTGAATTAATTTAACTGAAAACTGATTAAAAGCACTAACTATGCAGGCCGCTAGAGTTTTATCCATAAAGTCGCTATCCTTTTTTTGAAGCCAAAGTGCGCCCACACATCTGCTTTAAAGCAAGAGGGTGCTGGAACGATATTTGCCGCCATTACACTGCCCGCACTTCTTCTGTGTAAATCAAGCATCTACTAGGCGGGTAACTTGGCATAAATGCTCTACAGCGACACTAGTGGCTGGATGACCTAATCACTCTCCCGGCGAAGCAAGCAGTGAGTGAGCAGGTTGACAATTGGATGTTACGATACTTGCGGATGAATATCAATTTTTTTTCTAGGAAAGAAAAAATCTATTTATATTGCAAAATCACAGCCCTAGTCCACAGACGGGTCTGTAAGTTCACCTCCGGTTCTTGGGAAACTAAATATCCAGGAAATTTTTCATTTTCCAGCTGCAGCATTTGTGTGTCTGATGGGAATTTTTAAAAAACGACGTCTCGTTCACTGACGAGGAGGAAAATAAAAATCATAAGTATTTTGTTTATAATAAGTTTGGAGATTTTCGGCTCTTCCTGCCTCCTGGTTGGTCCCACGCTGAGCAGAAACACAACTCGGCCTCAAAGCCGTGGGCTCGGAGCTCTTCTGGACCCATTTACTAACAAGAAAGAAGTTTTCAGTTCTTAAGTTTATTTAACTTTTTGTCTGACACATGATCTCTGTGGGACGCTTTATTTTAAACTGGATGGACAACTTTATTTTTGATTATCTTGTTGTGTCGCAACTTTATTTAAACCCTTTCCACTAGTGAGAGGTGTTTTTATGGCGCTGCTTCTGGGAGAGCCCCTTTAAAAATAAATCCATATACAGTACAGTACTGTATATATAAAAACTATAAAAACCGTGGGCTATGATGTTTGCAGATGACATTGAGATCTGTGGTGAGAACAGGGAACAGGTGGAAGAGAACTTGGAGAGGTGGAGGTAAATGGAGCTTATTTATATAGCGCTTTCCAGCCCCCTATGAGGGGCCCCAAAGCGCTTTACAATACCAACCATCCACCCATTCATACACACATTCATACACCGGTAGCGGCAGACTGCCATGCAAGGCGCCATCCAGTCCTACCGGGAGCAACTCGGGGTTAAGTGTGTTGCCCAGGGACACAACGACACATGGTGTGGGGAACCGGGATTTGAACCTCCAACCTAAAGATCGGGGGTCGACTGCCATTACCACTACGCCACGGCCGCCCCTATGCACTTGAAAGAAGAGGAATGAAAGTCAGCCATAGTAAGACAGAGTCCATGTGTGTGAATGAGAGGGAGGAGGTGGAACAGTGAGGCTACAAGGAGCAGAGGTCACAAAAGTGCAGGACTTCAAGGACTTGGGGTCCACTGTCCAGGAACATGGGGAATGTGGTAAAGAGGAGAAGAAGAGAGTCCAGGCAGGATGGAGTGGATGGAGAAAAGTTTCAGGAGTGATTTGTGACAAAAAGGTGTCAGCAAAGGTCAAAGGAAAAGTTTACAAGACAGTGGTGAGACCAGCTATGTTGTATGGTCTGGAGACAGAGACATGGACAAAAAGACAGGAGACAGAACTGGAAGTGTCAGAAATGAAGATGTTGAGGTTCTCCTTAGGAGTGACAAGGATGGATAAGATCAGGAATGAGATCATCAGAGGTACAGCACATGTTGAACAACTGGGAGATAAAGTTAGGGAGGCCAGACTGAGATGGTTTGGACATGTCCAGAGGAGGGACAGTGGGTATATTGGTAGAAGGATGTTAGAAATGCAGCTGCCAGGAAAAAAGACATACATGTAGGAGATGCAGTTAGAGAGGACATGGAGGTAGTTGGAGTGAGGACGACTCTCTGTGGAGACCCTGAAGAGGGATAAGCCAAAAAATAAAAAATAAAGAAGAAGATAAATACATAAAAACGTGTTTCTTTGTCCTATAAAACCAAAAGGACTCTTGTATAATGTTACACCCCTAATATTTGAACAATTTGTATTTTGGTTGACACCCTGAGAGACTTTGCTTTAAGTGATAAAGTCTCCCACAGTTACAACATGTGGACCTCTGAAGATGTGTCTACGTGATGTTTGTCTTTACGACTCGGTCATGGAGATTATTAGGAACCTTTAAGAGTTGTTGCAGCAGGAAGACCGAACCAGACTGCCAAATCGTCTGAACCGCACAAAAACAGGATCGTCTGAATTCTCTCCAGATGGCGTTTCTCAAGACCTTCGTTCAGTCCTCACGTAAATGGCATTTCATGGCGTGCCAGCTG
>JBBPBX010040817.1:0-29178 GCA_038048925.1 Garcialebias charrua
CTCACCCTGACCAAACTATAGGAGAAGAACCGATGGGATCACTATCCTCATCTCTTGAACCACAGGTGAACAGCTTTCTGACTTGGAAATCTTTCTAATTTGTCTGACAGGTATTTTAGTGGACATGAGTTTTTGGGAGAGTAGACACAGTCCCCACAATGCTTATTTCTGTCAGGGGACTGCATTCTGAGGACTGTGTGTAGATAACCGTAGAGAAATATTGTTGGCAATCAGTAGGACCTTGCTTAAAATAGTAATGCCAAACAACTTGTCTAGCTTTACTATAGCTCTTTACCCAGTGTTACTGTATAGTGTTCTAACTTGAAGTTAATATTAAATGAATCTTAATGACTCATTTGGTGTCTTCTCCACAGGTTTCTGCTCACCCTGACCAAACCGATGGGATCACTATCCTCATCTCTTGAACCACAGGTGAACAGCTTTCTGACTTGGAAATCTTTCTAATTTGTCTGACAGGTATTTTTGTGGACATGGGTTTTTGGGAGAGTAGACACAGTCCCAGCAATGGTTATTCCTGTCAAGGGACCGCATTCTGAGGACTTGTGTAGATGACTGTAGAGTAATATTGTTGGCAATCAGTAGGACCTTGCTTAAATTAGTATTGCCAAACAACTTGTCTAGCTTGACTGTAACTCTTTACACAGTGTTACTGTATAGACTTCTAACTTGAAGTTAATATTAAATTAATCTTATTGACTCGTTTGGTGTGTTCTCCACAGGTTTCTGCTCACCCTGACCAAACTGTCGGAGAAGAAGCGATGGGATCATTATCCTCATCTCTTGAACCACAGGTGAACAGCTTTCTGACTTGGAAATCTTTCTAATTTGTCTGACAGGTATTTTAGTGGACATGGGTTTTTGGGAGAGTAGACACAGTCCCCGCAATGCTTGTTCCTGTCAAGGGACTGCATTCTGAGGACTGTGTGTAGATGACTGTAGAGTAATATTGTTGGCAATCAGTAGGACCTTGCTTAAAATAGTTTTGCCAAACAACTTGTCTAGCTTTACCATAGCTCTTTACACAGTGTTATTGTATAGTGTTCTAACTTGAAGTTAATATTAAATGAATCATAATGACTCATTTGGTGTCTTCTCCACAGGTTTTTGCTCACCCTGACCAAACTATAGGAGAAGAACCGATGGGATCACTATCCTCATCTCTTGAACCACAGGTGAACAGCTTTCTGACTTGGAAATCTTTCTAATTTGTCTGACAGGTATTTTAGTGGACATGAGTTTTTGGGAGAGTAGACACAGTCCCCACAATGCTTATTTCTGTCAGGGGACTGCATTCTGAGGACTGTGTGTAGATAACCGTAGAGAAATATTGTTGGCAATCAGTAGGACCTTGCTTAAAATAGTAATGCCAAACAACTTGTCTAGCTTTACTATAGCTCTTTACCCAGTGTTACTGTATAGTGTTCTAACTTGAAGTTAATATTAAATGAATCTTAATGACTCATTTGGTGTCTTCTCCACAGGTTTCTGCTCACCCTGACCAAACCGATGGGATCACTATCCTCATCTCTTGAACCACAGGTGAACAGCTTTCTGACTTGGAAATCTTTCTAATTTGTCTGACAGGTATTTTTGTGGACATGGGTTTTTGGGAGAGTAGACACAGTCCCAGCAATGGTTATTCCTGTCAAGGGACCGCATTCTGAGGACTGTGTGTAGATGACTGTAGAGTAATATTGTTGGCAATCAGTAGGACCTTGCTTAAATTAGTATTGCCAAACAACTTGTCTAGCTTGACTGTAACTCTTTACACAGTGTTACTGTATAGACTTCTAACTTGAAGTTAATATTAAATTAATCTTATTGACTCGTTTGGTGTGTTCTCCACAGGTTTCTGCTCACCCTGACCAAACTGTCGGAGAAGAAGCGATGGGATCATTATCCTCATCTCTTGAACCACAGGTGAACAGCTTTCTGACTTGGAAATCTTTCTAATTTGTCTGACAGGTATTTTAGTGGACATGGGTTTTTGGGCTGCCACCTTACCGTGGTGGAGGGGTTTGAGTGTCTCAATGATCCTAGGAGCTATGCTGTCAGGGGCTTCATGCCCCTAGAAGGGTCACCCAAGGCAGACAGGTCCTAGGTGAGGGATCAGACAAAGTGCAGCCCAAAAACCCCTATGATGAGTACAATTAATGGACTAAGTTTTCCCTCGCCCGGACGCGGGTCACCGGGGCCCCACTCTGGAGCCAGGCCCGGAGGTGGGGCACGCTGGCGAGCGCCTGGTGGCCGGGCTTTTACCCATGGAGCCCGGCCGGGCACAGCCCGAAGAGGAGACGTGGGTCCCCCTTCCCATGGGCTCACCACCTGTGGGAGGGGCCAAAGGGGTCGGGTGCAATGTGAGATGGGTGGCGGCCGAGGGCGGGGACCCTGGCGGTCTGATCCTCGGCTACAGAAGCTGGCCATTGGGACATGGAATGTCACCTCTCTGGTGGGGAAGGAGCCTGAGCTAGTGTGTGAGGTTGAGAGGTTCCGACTAGAAATAGTCGGACTCACCTCAACGCATGGCTCTGGCTCTGGAACCAGTTTCCTTGAGAGGGGTTGGACACTCTTCCACTCTGGAGTTGCCCCTGGTGAGAGGCGCCGAGCAGGAGTGGGCATACTGGTTGCCCCCCATCTTGGTGCCTGTACGTTGGGGTTCACCCCGGTGAACGAGAGGGTAGCCTCCCTTCGCCTACGTGTGGGGGGACGGGCTCTGACTGTTGTTTGTGCCTATGCACCAAACGGCAGCTCAGACTACCCACCCTTTTTGGAGTCCTTGGAGGGGGTATTGGAGAGTGCGCCTCCTGGGGACTCCCTTGTTCTACTGGGGGACTTCAACGCTCACGTGGGCAATGACAGTGAGACCTGGAGGGGTGTGGTTGGGAGGAACGGCCCCCCTGATCTGAACCAGAGTGGTGTTCTGTTATTGGACTTCTGTGCTCGTCATGGATTGTCCATAACGAACACCATGTTTAAGCATAAGGGTGTCCATATGTGCTCTTGGCACCAGGACACCCTAGGTCGCAGTTCGATGATCGACTTTGTTGTCGTCTCATCTGATCTGCGGCCGCATGTCTTGGACACTCGGGTGAGGAGAGGGGCGGAGCTGTCTACTGACCACTACCTGGTGGTGAGTTGGCTCCGATGGTGGGGGAGGATGCCGGTCAGACCTGGCAGACCCAAACGTATCGTGAGGGTCTGCTGGGAACGTCTGGCAGAGTCTCCCGTAAGACGGAGCTTTAACTCCCACCTCCGGGAGAGCTTTGAACACGTTCCGAGGGAGGCGGGGGACATGGAGTCCGAGTGGGCCGTGTTCCGCGCCTCTATTGTCGAGGCAGCTTATCGGAGCTGTGGCCGCAAGGTTGTTGGTGCCTGTCGAGGTGGCAACCCTCGAACCCGGTGGTGGACACCGGCAGTGAGGGATGCTGTCAGGCTGAAGAAGGAGTCCTATTGGGCCTTTTTGGCTTGTGGGACCCCGGAAGCAGCTGATAGGTACCGGCAGTCCAAGCGGCATGCGGCTCGGGTGGTTGCTGAGGCAAAAACTCGGGCGTGGGAGGAGTTCGGAGAGGCCATGGAGAATGACTTCCGTACGGCTTCGAGGCGATTCTGGTCCACCATCCGGCGTCTCAGGGGGGGAAAGAGGTACGAGACCAACACCATTTATGGTGGAGGTGGCGTGCTACTGACCTCAACTCGGGATGTTGTGAGTCGGTGGGCGGAATACTTCGAAGACCTCCTCAATCCTACTGGCACGTCTTCCACTGAGGAAGCAGAGCCTGGGGACTTTGGGTCGGGTTCTCCGATCTCTGGTGCTGAGGTCGCCGAGGTGGTTAAAAAGCTCCGCGGTGGCAAGGCTCCGGGGGTGGATGAGATTCGCCCGGAGTTCCTTAGGGCTCTGGATGTTGTAGGGTTGTGTTGGCTTACGCGACTCTGCAATATCGCGTGGACATCGGGGGCAGTTCCCTTGGATTGGCAGACTGGGGTGGTGGTTCCCCTATTTAAAAAGGGGGACCGTAGGGTGTGTTCCAACTATAGGGGGATCACACTCTTAAGCCTCCCTGGTAAGGTCTATTCAGGGGTTCTGGAGAGGAGGGTCCGTCGGATAGTCGAACCTCGGATTCAGGAGGAGCAGTGTGGTTTTCGTCCTGGTCGTGGAACACTGGACCAGCTCTACACCCTCAGCAGGGTCCTGGAGGGTGCGTGGGAGTTTGCCCAACCAGTTTACATGTGTTTTGTGGACTTGGAGAAGGCATTCGACCGCGTCCCTCGGGGGGTTCTGTGGGGGGTACTCCGGGAGTATGGGGTACCAGGCCCTTTGATAAGGGCTGTTAGGTCCCTGTACGACCGGTGTCAGAGCTTGGTCCGCATTGCCGGCAGTAAGTCAGGCTCGTTTCCGGTGAGAGTTGGACTCCGCCAAGGTTGCCCTTTGTCACCGATTCTGTTCATAACTTTTATGGACAGAATTTCTAGGCGCAGCCAAGGTGTTGAGAGGATCCGTTTTGGTGACCTTAGAATCGCTTCTCTGTTTTTTGCAGATGATGTGGTCCTACTGGCTTCATCAGTTCGTGATTTACAACTTTCACTGGAGCGGTTTGCAGCCGAGTGTGATGCGGCCGGGATGAGGATCAGTTCCTCCAAATCCGAGGCCATGGTCTTGAGCCGGAAAAGGGTAGCATGCCCTCTCCGGGTCGGGGAGGAGGTCCTGCCCCAAGTGGAGGAGTTTAAGTATCTCGGGATCTTGTTCACGAATGAGGGAAAACTGGAGCGTGAGATCGATAGGCGGATAGGTGCAGCGTCCGCAGTGAAGCGGGCGCTGTACCGGTCTGTCGTGGTGAAGAGAGAGCTGAGTCAAAAGGCAAAGCTCTCAATTTACCGATCGATCTACGTTCCCACCCTCATCTATGGTCATGAGCTTTGGGTTATGACCGAAAGAACAAGATCTCGGATACAAGCGGCTGAAATGAGTTTTCTCCGCAGGGTGGCTGGACTCTCCCTTAGAGATAGGGTGAGAAGCTCAGTCATCCGGGAGGGACTCGGAGTAGAGCCGCTGCTTCTCCACATCGAGAGGAGCCAGTTGAGGTGGCTCGGGCATCTGGTTAGGATGCCTCCTGGACGCCTCCCTGGTGAGGTGTTCCGGGCACGTCCCACCGGGAGGAGACCCAGAGGAAGACCCAGGACGCGCTGGAGGGACTATGTTTCTCGGCTGGCCTGGGAACGCCTTGGGATTCCCCCGGAGGAACTGCTCCAAGTGGCTGGGGAGAGGGAAGTCTGGGCCTCCCTACTTAGGCTGCTACCCCCGCGACCCGACCCCGGATAAGCGGAAGAAGATGGATGGATGGATGGATGGATGGATGGGTTTTTGGGAGAGTAGACACAGTCCCCGCATTGCTTGTTCCTGTCAAGGGACTGCATTCTGAGGACTGTGTGTAGATGACTGTAGAGTAATATTGTTGGCAATCAGTAAGACCTTGCTTAAAATAGTATTGCCAAACAACTTCTCTAGCTTTACTATAGCTCTTTATAGTGTTCTAACTTGAAGTTAATATTAAATGAATCTTACTGACTCATTTGGTATCTTCTCCACAGGTTTCTGCTCACCCTGACCAAACTGTAGGAGAAGAACCGATGGGATCACTATCCTCATCTCTTGAACCACAGGTGAACAGCTTTCTGACTTGGAAATCTTTCTAATTTGTCTGACAGGTATTTTTGTGGACATGGGTTTTTGGGAGAGTAGACACAGTCCCCGCAATGCTTGTTCCTGTCAAGGGACTGCATTCTGAGGACTGTGTGTAGATGACTGTAGAGTAATATTGTTGGCAATCAGTAGGACCTTGCTTAAATTAGTATTGCCAAACAACTTGTCTAGCTTTACCATAGCTCTTTACACAGTGTTACTGTATAGTGTTCTAACTTGAAGTTAATATTAAATGAATCTTAATGTCTTATTTGGTGTCTTCTCCACAGGTTTCTGCTCACCCTGACCAAACTGTAGGAGAAGAACCGATGGGATCACTATCCTCATCTCTTGAACCACAGGTGAACAGCTTTCTGACTTGGAAATCTTTCTAATTTGTCTGACAGGTATTTTTGTGGACATGGGTTTTTGGGAGAGTAGACACAGTCCCCGCAATGCTTGTTCCTGTCAAGGGACTGCATTCTGAGGACTGTGTGTAGATGACTGTAGAGTAATATTGTTGGCAATCAGTAGGACCTTGCTTAAAATAGTTTTGCCAAACAACTTGTCTAGCTTTACCATAGCTCTTTACACAGTGTTACTGTATAGTGTTCTAACTTGAAGTTAATATTAAATGAATCTTAATGACTCATTTGGTGTCTTCTCCACAGGTTTCTGCTCACCCTGACCAAACTGTAGGAGAAGAACCGATGGGATCACTATCCTCATCTCTTGAACCACAGGTGAACAGCTTTCTGACTTGGAAATCTTTCTAATTTGTCTGACAGGTATTTTAGTGGACATGAGTTTTTGGGAGAGTAGACACAGTCCCCGCAATGCTTATTCCTGTCAGGGGACTGCATTCTGAGGACTGTGTGTAGATGACTGTAGAGTAATATTGTTGGCAATCAGTAGGACCTTGCTTAAAATAGTATTGCCAAACAACTTGTCTAGCTTTACCATAGCTCTTTACACAGTGTTACTGTATAGTGTTCTAACTTGAAGTTAATATTAAATGAATCTTAATGACTCATTTGGTGTCTTCTCCACAGGTTTCTGCTCACCCTGACCAAACTGTAGGAGAAGAACCGATGGGATCACTATCCTCATCTCTTGAACCACAGGTGAACAGCTTTCTGACTTGGAAATCTTTCTAATTTGTCTGACAGGTATTTTTGTGGACATGGGTTTTTGGGAGAGTAGACACAGTCCCCGCAATGCTTGTTCCTGTCAAGGGACTGCATTCTGAGGACTGTGTGTAGATGACTGTAGAGTAATATTGTTGGCAATCAGTAGGACCTTGCTTAAAATAGTATTGCCAAACAACTTGTCTAGCTTTACCATAGCTCTTTACACAGTGTTACTGTATAGTGTTCTAACTTGAAGTTAATATTAAATGAATCTTAATGTCTCATTTGGTGTCTTCTCCACAGGTTTCTGCTCACCCTGACCAAACTGTAGGAGAAGAACCGATGGGATCACTATCCTCATCTCTTGAACCACAGGTGAACAGCTTTCTGACTTGGAAATCTTTCTAATTTGTCTGACAGGTATTTTTGTGGACATGGGTTTTTGGGAGAGTAGACACAGTCCCCGCAATGCTTGTTCCTGTCAAGGGACTGCATTCTGAGGACTGTGTGTAGATGACTGTAGAGTAATATTGTTGGCAATCAGTAGGACCTTGCTTAAATTAGTATTGCCAAACAACTTGTCTAGCTTTACCATAGCTCTTTACACAGTGTTACTGTATAGTGTTCTAAATTGAAGTTAATATTAAATGAATCTTAACGACTCATTTGGTGTCTTCTCCACAGGTTTCTGCTCACCCTGACCAAACTGTAGGAGAAGAACTGATAGGATCACTATCATCTCTTGAACCACAGGTGAACAGCTTTCTGACTTGGAAATCTTTCTAATTTGTCTAACAGGTATTTTTGTTGACATGGGTGTTTGGGAGAGTAGACACAGTCCCCGCAATGCTTGTTCCTGTCAAGGGACTTCATTCTGAGGACTGTGTATAGATGACTGTAGAGTAATATTGTTGGCAATCAGTAGGACCTTGCTTAAAATAGTTTTGCCAAACAACTTGTCTAGCTTTACCATAGCTCTTTACACAGTGTTACTGTATAGTGTTCTAACTTGAAGTTAATATTAAATGAATCTTAATGTCTCATTTGGTGTCTTCTCCACAGGTTTCTGCTCACCCTGACCAAACTGTAGGAGAAGAACCGATGGGATCACTATCCTCATCTCTTGAACCACAGGTGAACAGCTTTCTGACTTGGAAATCTTTCTAATTTGTCTGACAGGTATTTTTGTGGACATGGGTTTTTGGGAGAGTAGACACAGTCCCCGCAATGCTTGTTCCTGTCAAGGGACTGCATTCTGAGGACTGTGTGTAGATGACTGTAGAGTAATATTGTTGGCAATCAGTAGGACCTTGCTTAAATTAGTATTGCCAAACAACTTGTCTAGCTTTACCATAGCTCTTTACACAGTGTTACTGTATAGTGTTCTAACTTGAAGTTAATATTAAATGAATCTTAATGACTCATTTGGTGTCTTCTCCACAGGTTTCTGCTCACCCTGACCAAACTGTAGGAGAAGAACCGATGGGATCACTATCCTCATCTCTTGAACCACAGGTGAACAGCTTTCTGACTTGGAAATCTTTCTAATTTGTCTGACAGGTATTTTTGTGGACATGGGTTTTTGGGAGAGTAGACACAGTCCCCGCAATGCTTGTTCCTGTCAAGGGACTGCATTCTGAGGACTGTGTGTAGATGACTGTAGAGTAATATTGTTGGCAATCAGTAGGACCTTGCTTAAAATAGTATTGCCAAACAACTTGTCTAGCTTTACCATAGCTCTTTACACAGTGTTACTGTATAGTGTTCTAACTTGAAGTTAATATTAAATGAATCTTAATGACTCATTTGGTGTCTTCTCCACAGGTTTCTGCTCACCCTGACCAAACTGTAGGAGAAGAACCGATGGGATCACTATCCTCATCTCTTGAACCACAGGTGAACAGCTTTCTGACTTGGAAATCTTTCTAATTTGTCTGACAGGTATTTTTGTGGACATGGGTTTTTGGGAGAGTAGACACAGTCCCCGCAATGCTTGTTCCTGTCAAGGGACTGCATTCTGAGGACTGTGTGTAGATGACTGTAGAGTAATATTGTTGGCAATCAGTAGGACCTTGCTTAAAATAGTTTTGCCAAACAACTTGTCTAGCTTTACCATAGCTCTTTACACAGTGTTATTGTATAGTGTTCTAACTTGAAGTTAATATTAAATGAATCATAATGACTCATTTGGTGTCTTCTCCACAGGTTTTTGCTCACCCTGACCAAACTATAGGAGAAGAACCGATGGGATCACTATCCTCATCTCTTGAACCACAGGTGAACAGCTTTCTGACTTGGAAATCTTTCTAATTTGTCTGACAGGTATTTTAGTGGACATGGGTTTTTGGGAGAGTAGACACAGTCCCCGCAATGCTTGTTCCTGTCAGGGGACTGCATTCTGAGGACTGTGTGTAGATGACTGTAGAGTAATATTGTTGGCAATCAGTAGGACCTTGCTTAAAATAGTATTGCCAAACAACTTGTCTAGCTTTACTATAGCTCTTTACACAGTGTTACTGTATAGTGTTCTAACTTGAAGTTAATATTAAATGAATCTTAATGACTCATTTGGTGTCTTCTCCACAGGTTTCTGCTCACCCTGACCAAACTGTAGGAGAAGAACCGATGGGATCACTATCCTCATCTCTTGAACCACAGGTGAACAGCTTTCTGACTTGGAAATCTTTCTAATTTGTCTGACAGGTATTTTAGTGGACATGGGTTTTTGGGAGAGTAGACACAGTCCCCGCAATGCTTGTTCCTGTCAAGGGACTGCATTCTGAGGACTGTGTGTAGATGACTGTAGAGTAATATTGTTGGCAATCAGTAGGACCTTGCTTAAATTAGTATTGCCAAACAACTTGTCTAGCTTTACCATAGCTCTTTACACAGTGTTACTGTATAGTGTTCTAACTTGAAGTTAATATTAAATGAATCTTAATGACTCATTTGGTGTCTTCTCCACAGGTTTCTGCTCACCCTGACCAAACTGTAGGAGAAGAACCGATAGGATCACTATCATCTCTTGAACCACAGGTGAACAGCTTTCTGACTTGGAAATCTTTCTAATTTGTCTGACAGGTATTTTTGTGGACATGGGTTTTTGGGAGAGTAGACACAGTCCCCGCAATGCTTGTTCCTGTCAAGGGACTGCATTCTGAGGACTGTGTGTAGATGACTGTAGAGTAATATTGTTGGCAATCAGTAGGACCTTGCTTAAATTAGTATTGCCAAACAACTTGTCTAGCTTTACCATAGCTCTTTACACAGTGTTACTGTATAGTGTTCTAAATTGAAGTTAATATTAAATGAATCTTAATGACTCATTTGGTGTCTTCTCCACAGGTTTCTGCTCACCCTGACCAAACTGTAGGAGAAGAACCGATGGGATCACTATCCTCATCTCTTGAACCACAGGTGAACAGCTTTCTGACTTGGAAATCTTTCTAATTTGTCTGACAGGTATTTTAGTGGACATGGGTTTTTGGGAGAGTAGACACAGTCCCCGCAATGCTTGTTCCTGTCAAGGGACTGCATTCTGAGGACTGTGTGTAGATGACTGTAGAGTAATATTGTTGGCAATCAGTAGGACCTTGCTTAAAATAGTTTTGCCAAACAACTTGTCTAGCTTTACCATAGCTCTTTACACAGTGTTACTGTATAGTGTTCTAACTTGAAGTTAATATTAAATGAATCTTAATGTCTCATTTGGTGTCTTCTCCACAGGTTTCTGCTCACCCTGACCAAACTGTAGGAGAAGAACCGATGGGATCACTATCCTCATCTCTTGAACCACAGGTGAACAGCTTTCTGACTTGGAAATCTTTCTAATTTGTCTGACAGGTATTTTTGTGGACATGGGTTTTTGGGAGAGTAGACACAGTCCCCGCAATGCTTGTTCCTGTCAAGGGACTGCATTCTGAGGACTGTGTGTAGATGACTGTAGAGTAATATTGTTGGCAATCAGTAGGACCTTGCTTAAATTAGTATTGCCAAACAACTTGTCTAGCTTTACCATAGCTCTTTACACAGTGTTACTGTATAGTGTTCTAAATTGAAGTTAATATTAAATGAATCTTAACGACTCATTTGGTGTCTTCTCCACAGGTTTCTGCTCACCCTGACCAAACTGTAGGAGAAGAACTGATAGGATCACTATCATCTCTTGAACCACAGGTGAACAGCTTTCTGACTTGGAAATCTTTCTAATTTGTCTGACAGGTATTTTTGTGGACATGGGTTTTTGGGAGAGTAGACACAGTCCCCGCAATGCTTGTTCCTGTCAAGGGACTGCATTCTGAGGACTGTGTATAGATGACTGTAGAGTAATATTGTTGGCAATCAGTAGGACCTTGCTTAAAATAGTATTGCCAAACAACTTGTCTAGCTTTACCATAGCTCTTTACACAGTGTTACTGTATAGTGTTCTAACTTGAAGTTAATATTAAATGAATCTTAATGTCTCATTTGGTGTCTTCTCCACAGGTTTCTGCTCACCCTGACCAAACTGTAGGAGAAGAACCGATGGGATCACTATCCTCATCTCTTGAACCACAGGTGAACAGCTTTCTGACTTGGAAATCTTTCTAATTTGTCTGACAGGTATTTTTGTGGACATGGGTTTTTGGGAGAGTAGACACAGTCCCCGCAATGCTTGTTCCTGTCAAGGGACTGCATTCTAAGGACTGTGTGTAGATGACTGTAGAGTAATATTGTTGGCAATCAGTAGGACTTTGCTTAAATTAGTATTGCCAAACAACTTGTCTAGCTTTACCATAGCTCTTTACACAGTGTTACTGTATAGTGTTCTAAATTGAAGTTAATATTAAATGAATCTTAATGACTCATTTGGTGTCTTCTCCACAGGTTTCTGCTCACCCTGACCAAACTTTAGGAGAAGAACCGATAGGATCACTATCATCTCTTGAACCACAGGTGAACAGCTTTCTGACTTGGAAATCTTTCTAATTTGTCTGACAGGTATTTTTGTGGACATGGGTTTTTGGGAGAGTAGACACAGTCCCCGCAATGCTTGTTCCTGTCAAGGGACTGCATTCTGAGGACTGTGTATAGATGACTGTAGAGTAATATTGTTGGCAATCAGTAGGACCTTGCTTAAAATAGTTTTGCCAAACAACTTGTCTAGCTTTACCATAGCTCTTTACACAGTGTTACTGTATAGTGTTCTAACTTGAAGTTAATATTAAATGAATCTTAATGTCTCATTTGGTGTCTTCTCCACAGGTTTCTGCTCACCCTGACCAAACTGTAGGAGAAGAACCGATGGGATCACTATCCTCATCTCTTGAACCACAGGTGAACAGCTTTCTGACTTGGAAATCTTTCTAATTTGTCTGACAGGTATTTTTGTGGACATGGGTTTTTGGGAGAGTAGACACAGTCCCCGCAATGCTTGTTCCTGTCAAGGGACTGCATTCTAAGGACTGTGTGTAGATGACTGTAGAGTAATATTGTTGGCAATCAGTAGGACTTTGCTTAAATTAGTATTGCCAAACAACTTGTCTAGCTTTACCATAGCTCTTTACACAGTGTTACTGTATAGTGTTCTAACTTGAAGTTAATATTAAATGAATCTTAATGACTCATTTGGTGTCTTCTCCACAGGTTTCTGCTCACCCTGACCAAACTTTAGGAGAAGAACCGATAGGATCACTATCATCTCTTGAACCACAGGTGAACAGCTTTCTGACTTGGAAATCTTTCTAATTTGTCTGACAGGTATTTTTGTGGACATGGGTTTTTGGGAGTGTAGACACAGTCCCCGCAATGCTTGTTCCTGTCAAGGGACTGCATTCTGAGGACTGTGTGTAGATGACTGTAGAGTAATATTGTTGGCAATCAGTAGGACCTTGCTTAAAATAGTATTGCCAAACAACTTGTCTAGCTTTACCATAGCTCTTTACACAGTGTTACTGTATAGTGTTCTAACTTGAAGTTAATATTAAATGAATCTTAATGTCTCATTTGGTGTCTTCTCCACAGGTTTCTGCTCACCCTGACCAAACTGTAGGAGAAGAACCGATGGGATCACTATCCTCATCTCTTGAACCACAGGTGAACAGCTTTCTGACTTGGAAATCTTTCTAATTTGTCTGACAGGTATTTTTGTGGACATGGGTTTTTGGGAGAGTAGACACAGTCCCCGCAATGCTTGTTCCTGTCAAGGGACTGCATTCTAACGACTGTGTGTAGATGACTGTAGAGTAATATTGTTGGCAATCAGTAGGACTTTGCTTAAATTACTATTGCCAAACAACTTGTCTAGCTTGACTGTAACTCTTTACACAATGTTACTGTATAGACTTCTAACTTGAAGTTAATATTAAATTAATCTTATTGACTCGTTTGGTGTGTTCTCCACAGGTTTCTGCTCACCCTGACCAAACTGTAGGAGAAGAACCGATAGGATCACTATCATCTCTTGAACCACAGGTGAACAGCTTTCTGACTTGGAAATCTTTCTAATTTGTCTGACAGGTATTTTAGTGGACATAGGTTTTTGGGAGAGTAGACACAGTCCCAGCAATGGTTATTCCTGTCAGGGGACTGCATTCTGAGGATTATGTGTAGATAACCGTAGAGAAATATTGTTGGCAATCAGTAGGACCTTGCTTAAAATAGTATTGCCAAACAACTTGTCTAGCTTTACCATAGCTCTTTACACAGTGTTATTGTATAGTGTTCTAACTTGAAGTTAATATTAAATGAATCATAATGACTCATTTGGTGTCTTCTCCACAGGTTTTTGCTCACCCTGACCAAACTATAGGAGAAGAACCGATGGGATCACTATCCTCATCTCTTGAACCACAGGTGAACAGCTTTCTGACTTGGAAATCTTTCTAATTTGTCTGACAGGTATTTTAGTGGACATGGGTTTTTGGGAGAGTAGACACAGTCCCCGCAATGCTTGTTCCTGTCAGGGGACTGCATTCTGAGGACTATGTGTAGATGACTGTAGAGTAATATTGTTGGCAATCAGTAGGACCTTGCTTAAAATAGTATTGCTAAACAACTTGTCTAGCCTTACCGTAGCTCTTTACACAGTGTTACTGTATAGTGTTCTAACTTGAAGTTAATATTAAATGAATCTTAATGACTCATTTGGTGTCTTCTCCACAGGTTTCTGCTCACCCTGACCAAACCGATGGGATCACTATCCTCATCTCTTGAACCACAGGTGAACAGCTTTCTGACTTGGAAATCTTTCTAATTTGTCTGACAGGTATTTTAGTGGACATGGGTTTTTGGGAGAGTAGACACAGTCCCCGCAATGCTTATTTCTGTCAGGGGACTGCATTCTGAGGACTGTGTGTAGATGACTGTAGAGTAATATTTTTGGCAATCAGTAAGACCTTGCTTAAAATAGTATTGCCAAACAACTTCTCTAGCTTTACTATAGCTCTTTACACAGTGTTACTGTATAGTGTTCTAACTTGAAGTTAATATTAAATGAATCTTAATGACTCATTTGGTATCTTCTCCACAGGTTTCTGCTCACCCTGACCAAACTGTAGGAGAAGAACCGATGGGATCACTATCCTCATCTCTTGAACCACAGGTGAAAAGCTTTCTGACTTGGAAATCTTTCTAATTTGTCTGACAGGTATTTTAGTGGACATGGGTTTTTGGGAGAGTAGACACAGTCCCCGCAATGCTTGTTCCTGTCAAGGGACTGCATTCTGAGGACTATGTGTAGATGACTGTAGAGTAATATTGTTGGCAATCAGTAGGACCTTGCTTAAAATAGTATTGCTAAACAACTTGTCTAGCCTTACCGTAGCTCTTTACACAGTGTTACTGTATAGTGTTCTAACTTGAAGTTAATATTAAATGAATCTTAATGACTCATTTGGTGTCTTCTCCACAGGTTTCTGCTCACCCTGACCAAACCGATGGGATCACTATCCTCATCTCTTGAACCACAGGTGAACAGCTTTCTGACTTGGAAATCTTTCTAATTTGTCTGACAGGTATTTTTGTGGACATGGGTTTTTGGGAGAGTAGACACAGTCCCAGCAATGGTTATTCCTGTCAAGGGACTGCATTCTGAGGACTGTGTGTAGATGACTGTAGAGTAATATTGTTGGCAATCAGTAGGACCTTGCTTAAATTAGTATTGCCAAACAACTTGTCTAGCTTGACTGTAACTCTATACACAGTGTTAGTGTATAGACTTCTAACTTGAAGTTAATATTAAATTAATCTTATTGACTCGTTTGGTGTGTTCTCCACAGGTTTCTGCTCACCCTGACCAAACTGTCGGAGAAGAAGCGATGGGATCATTATCCTCATCTCTTGAACCACAGGTGAACAGCTTTCTGACTTGGAAATCTTTCTAATTTGTCTGACAGGTATTTTAGTGGACATGGGTTTTTGGGAGAGTAGACACAGTCCCCGCAATGCTTATTTCCTGTCAGGGGACTGCATTCTGAGGACTGTGTATAGATGACTGTAGAGTAATATTGTTGGCAATCAGTAGGACCTTGCTTAAAATAGTTTTGCCAAACAACTTGTCTAGCTTTACCATAGCTCTTTACACAGTGTTACTGTATAGTGTTCTAACTTGAAGTTAATATTAAATGAATCTTAATGACTCATTTGGTGTCTTCTCCACAGGTTTCTGCTCACCCTGACCAAACTGTAGGAGAAGAACCGATGGGATCACTATCCTCATCTCTTGAACCACAGGTGAACAGCTTTCTGACTTGGAAATCTTTCTAATTTGTCTGACAGGTATTTGTGGACATGGGTTTTTGGGAGAGTAGACACAGTCCCCGCAATGCTTGTTCCTGTCAAGGGGACTGCATTCTGAGGACTGTGTGTAGATGACTGTAGAGTAATATTGTTGGCAATCAGTAGGACCTTGCTTAAATTAGTATTGCCAAACAACTTGTCTAGCTTTACCATAGCTCTTTACACAGTGTTACTGTATAGTGTTCTAAATTGAAGTTAATATTAAATGAATCTTAATGACTCATTTGGTGTCTTCTCCACAGGTTTCTGCTCACCCTGACCAAACTTAGGAGAAGAACCGATAGGATCACTATCATCTCTTGAACCACAGGTGAACAGCTTTCTGACTTGGAAATCTTTCTAATTTGTCTGACAGGTATTTTTGTGGACATGGGTTTTTGGGAGTGTAGACACAGTCCCCGCAATGCTTGTTCCTGTCAAGGGACTGCATTCTGAGGACTGTGTGTAGATGACTGTAGAGTAATATTGTTGGCAATCAGTAGGACCTTGCTTAAAATAGTATTGCCAAACAACTTGTCTAGCTTTACCATAGCTCTTTACACAGTGTTACTGTATAGTGTTCTAAATTGAAGTTAATATTAAATGAATCTTAATGACTCATTTGGTGTCTTCTCCACAGGTTTCTGCTCACCCTGACCAAACTTTAGGAGAAGAACCGATAGGATCACTATCATCTCTTGAACCACAGGTGAACAGCTTTCTGACTTGGAAATCTTTCTAATTTGTCTGACAGGTATTTTTGTGGACATGGGTTTTTGGGAGAGTAGACACAGTCCCCACAATGCTTGTTCCTGTCAAGGGACTGCATTCCGAGGGCTGTGTATAGATGACTGTAGAGTAATATTGTTGGCAATCAGTAGGACCTTGCTTAAAATAGTTTTGCCAAACAACTTGTCTAGCTTTACCATAGCTCTTTACACAGTGTTACTGTATAGTGTTCTAACTTGAAGTTAATATTAAATGAATCTTAATGTCTCATTTGGTGTCTTCTCCACAGGTTTCTGCTCACCCTGACCAAACTGTAGGAGAAGAACCGATGGGATCACTATCCTCATCTCTTGAACCACAGGTGAACAGCTTTCTGACTTGGAAATCTTTCTAATTTGTCTGACAGGTATTTTTGTGGACATGGGTTTTTGGGAGAGTAGACACAGTCCCCGCAATGCTTGTTCCTGTCAAGGGACTGCATTCTGAGGACTGTGTGTAGAATGCAGTCCCCTGACTGAAACAAGCATTGCGGGGACTGTGTAGATGACTGTAGAGTAATATTGTTGGCAATCAGTAGGACCTTGCTTAAAATAGTATTGCCAAACAACTTGTCTAGCTTTACCATAGCTCTTTACACAGTGTTACTGTATAGTGTTCTAAATTGAAGTTAATATTAAATGAATCTTAACGACTCATTTGGTGTCTTCTCCACAGGTTTCTGCTCACCCTGACCAAACTGTAGGAGAAGAACTGATAGGATCACTATCATCTCTTGAACCACAGGTGAACAGCTTTCTGACTTGGAAATCTTTCTAATTTGTCTGACAGGTATTTTTGTGGACATGGGTTTTTGGGAGAGTAGACACAGTCCCCGCAATGCTTGTTCCTGTCAAGGGACTTCATTCTGAGGACTGTGTATAGATGACTGTAGAGTAATATTGTTGGCAATCAGTAGGACCTTGCTTAAAATAGTATTGCCAAACAACTTGTCTAGCTTTACCATAGCTCTTTACACAGTGTTACTGTATAGTGTTCTAACTTGAAGTTAATATTAAATGAATCTTAATGTCTCATTTGGTGTCTTCTCCACAGGTTTCTGCTCACCCTGACCAAACTGTAGGAGAAGAACCGATGGGATCACTATCCTCATCTCTTGAACCACAGGTGAACAGCTTTCTGACTTGGAAATCTTTCTAATTTGTCTGACAGGTATTTTTGTGGACATGGGTTTTTGGGAGAGTAGACACAGTCCCCGCAATGCTTGTTCCTGTCAAGGGACTGCATTCTGAGGACTGTGTGTAGATGACTGTAGAGTAATATTGTTGGCAATCAGTAGGACCTTGCTTAAATTAGTATTGCCAAACAACTTGTCTAGCTTTACCATAGCTCTTTACACAGTGTTACTGTATAGTGTTCTAAATTGAAGTTAATATTAAATGAATCTTAACGACTCATTTGGTGTCTTCTCCACAGGTTTCTGCTCACCCTGACCAAACTGTAGGAGAAGAACCAATAGGATCACTATCATCTCTTGAACCACAGGTGAACAGCTTTCTGACTTGGAAATCTTTCTAATTTGTCTAACAGGTATTTTTGTGGACATGGGTGTTTGGGAGAGTAGACACAGTCCCCACAATGCTTGTTCCTGTCAAGGGACTGCATTCCGAGGACTGTGTATAGATGACTGTAGAGTAATATTGTTGGCAATCAGTAGGACCTTGCTTAAAATAGTTTTGCCAAACAACTTGTCTAGCTTTACCATAGCTCTTTACACAGTGTTACTGTATAGTGTTCTAACTTGAAGTTAATATTAAATGAATCTTAATGTCTCATTTGGTGTCTTCTCCACAGGTTTCTGCTCACCCTGACCAAACTGTAGGAGAAGAACCGATGGGATCACTATCCTCATCTCTTGAACCACAGGTGAACAGCTTTCTGACTTGGAAATCTTTCTAATTTGTCTGACAGGTATTTTTGTGGACATGGGTTTTTGGGAGAGTAGACACAGTCCCCGCAATGCTTGTTCCTGTCAAGGGACTGCATTCTGAGGACTGTGTGTAGATGACTGTAGAGTAATATTGTTGGCAATCAGTAGGACCTTGCTTAAATTAGTATTGCCAAACAACTTGTCTAGCTTTACCATAGCTCTTTACACAGTGTTACTGTATAGTGTTCTAAATTGAAGTTAATATTAAATGAATCTTAACGACTCATTTGGTGTCTTCTCCACAGGTTTCTGCTCACCCTGACCAAACTGTAGGAGAAGAACCGAAAGGATCACTATCATCTCTTGAACCACAGGTGAACAGCTTTCTGACTTGGAAATCTTTCTAATTTGTCTGACAGGTATTTTTGTGGACATGGGTTTTTGGGAGAGTAGACACAGTCCCCGCAATGCTTGTTCCTGTCAAGGGACTGCATTCTGAGGACTGTGTATAGATGACTGTAGAGTAATATTGTTGGCAATCAGTAGGACCTTGCTTAAAATAGTATTGCCAAACAACTTGTCTAGCTTTACCATAGCTCTTTACACAGTGTTACTGTATAGTGTTCTAACTTGAAGTTAATATTAAATGAATCTTAATGTCTCATTTGGTGTCTTCTCCACAGGTTTCTGCTCACCCTGACCAAACTGTAGGAGAAGAACCGATGGGATCACTATCCTCATCTCTTGAACCACAGGTGAACAGCTTTCTGACTTGGAAATCTTTCGAATTTGTCTGACAGGTATTTTTGTGGACATGAGTTTTTGGGAGAGTAGACACAGTCCCCGCAATGCTTGTTCCTGTCAAGGGACTGCATTCTAAGGACTGTGTGTAGATGACTGTAGAGTAATATTGTTGGCAATCAGTAGGACTTTGCTTAAATTACTATTGCCAAACAACTTGTCTAGCTTGACTGTAACTCTTTACACAATGTTACAGTATAGACTTCTAACTTGAAGTTAATATTAAATTAATCTTATTGACTCGTTTGGTGTGTTCTCCACAGGTTTCTGCTCACCCTGACCAAACTGTAGGAGAAGAACCGATAGGATCACTATCATCTCTTGAACCACAGGTGAACAGCTTTCTGACTTGGAAATCTTTCTAATTTGTCTGACAGGTATTTTAGTGGACATAGGTTCTTGGGAGAGTAGACACAGTCCCAGCAATGCTTATTCCTGTCAAGGGACTGCATTCTGAGGACTATGTGTAGATAACCGTAGAGAAATATTGTTGGCAATCAATAGGACCTTGCTTAAAATAGTATTGCCAAACAACTTGTCTAGCTTTACCATAGCTCTTTACACAGTGTTACTGTATAGTGTTCTAACTTGAAGTTAATATTAAACGAATCATAATGACTCATTTGGTGTCTTCTCCACAGGTTTCTGCTCACCCTGACCAAACTATAGCAGAAGAACCGATGGGATCACTATCCTCATCTCTTGAACCACAGGTGAACAGCTTTCTGACTTGGAAATCTTTCTAATTTGTCTGACAGGTATTTTAGTGGACATGGGTTTTTGGGAGAGTAGACACAGTCCCCGCAATGCTTGTTCCTGTCAGGGGACTGCATTCTGAGGACTATGTGTAGATGACTGTAGAGTAATATTGTTGGCAATCAGTAGGACCTTGCTTAAAATAGTATTGCCAAACAACTTGTCTAGCTTTACTATAGCTCTTTACACAGTGTTACTGTATAGTGTTCTAACTTGAAGTTAATATTAAATGAATCTTAATGACTCATTTGGTGTCTTCTCCACAGGTTTCTGCTCACCCTGACCAAACTGTAGCAGAAGAACCGATGGGATCACTATCCTCATCTCTTGAACCACAGGTGAACAGCTTTCTGACTTGGAAATCTTTCTAATTTGTCTGACAGGTATTTTTGTGGACATGGGTTTTTGGGAGAGTAGACACAGTCCCCGCAATGCTTGTTCCTGTCAAGGGACTGCATTCTGAGGACTGTGTATAGATGACTGTAGAGTAATATTGTTGGCAATCAGTAGGACCTTGCTTAAAATAGTTTTGCCAAACAACTTGTCAAGCTTTACCATAGCTCTTTACACAGTGTTACTGTATAGTGTTCTAACTTGAAGTTAATATTAAATGAATCTTAATGACTCATTTGGTGTCTTCTCCACAGGTTTCTGCTCACCCTGACCAAACTGTAGGAGAAGAACCGATGGGATCACTATCCTCATCTCTTGAACCACAGGTGAACAGCTTTCTGACTTGGAAATCTTTCTAATTTGTCTGACAGGTATTTTAGTGGACATGGGTTTTTGGGAGAGTAGACACAGTCCCCGCAATGCTTGTTCCTGTCAAGGGACTGCATTCTGAGGACTGTGTGTAGATGACTGTAGAGTAATATTGTTGGCAATCAGTAGGACCTTGCTTAAAATAGTATTGCCAAACAACTTGTCTAGCTTTACCATAGCTCTTTACACAGTGTTACTGTATAGTGTTCTAACTTGAAGTTAATATTAAATGAATCTTAATGACTCATTTGGTGTCTTCTCCACAGGTTTCTGCTCACCCTGACCAAACTGTAGGAGAAGAACCGATGGGATCACTATCCTCATCTCTTGAACCACAGGTGAACAGCTTTCTGACTTGGAAATCTTTCTAATTTGTCTGACAGGTATTTTTGTGGACATGGGTTTTTGGGAGAGTAAACACAGTCCCCACAATGCTTATTTCTGTCAGGGGACTGCATTCTGAGGACTGTGTGTAGATAACCGTAGAGAAATATTTTTGGCAATCAGTAGGACCTTGCTTAAAATAGTAATGCCAAACAACTTGTCTAGCTTTACTATAGCTATTTACCCAGTGTTACTGTATAGTGTTCTAACTTGAAGTTAATATTAAATTAATCTTAATGACTCATTTGGTGTCTTCTCCAAAGGTTTCTGCTCACCCTGACCAAACTATAGGAGTACAACCGATGGGATCCCTATCCTCATCTCTTGAACTACAGGTGAACAGCTTTCTGACTTGAAAATCTTTCTAATTTGTCTGACATGTATTTTTGTGGACATGGGATTTTGGGAGAGTAGACACAGTCCCCGCAATGCTTGTTCCTGTCAAGGGACTGCATTCTGAGGACTGTGTGTAGATGACTGTAGAGTAATATTGTTGGCAATCAGTAGGACCTTGCTTAAAATAGTATTGCTAAACAACTTGTAATAGCCTTACCGTAGCTCTTTACACAGTGTTACTGTATAGTGTTCTAACTTGAAGTTAATATTAAATGAATCTTCTCCACAGGTTTCTGCTCACCCTGACCAAACTGTAGGAGAAGAACTGATAGGATCACTATCATCTCTTGAACCACAGGTGAACAGCTTTCTGACTTGGAAATCTTTCTAATTTGTCTGACAGGTATTTTTGTGGACATGGGTTTTTGGGAGAGTAGACACAGTCCCCGCAATGCTTGTTCCTGTCAAGGGACTGCATTCTGAGGACTGTGTGTAGATGACTGTAGAGTAATATTGTTGGCAATCAGTAGGACCTTGCTTAAAATAGTTTTGCCAAACAACTTGTCTAGCTTTACCATAGCTCTTTACACAGTGTTATTGTATAGTGTTCTAACTTGAAGTTAATATTAAATGAATCATAATGACTCATTTGGTGTCTTCTCCACAGGTTTTTGCTCACCCTGACCAAACTATAGGAGAAGAACCGATGGGATCACTATCCTCATCTCTTGAACCACAGGTGAACAGCTTTCTGACTTGGAAATCTTTCTAATTTGTCTGACAGGTATTTTAGTGGACATGGGTTTTTGGGAGAGTAGACACAGTCCCCGCAATGCTTGTTCCTGTCAGGGGACTGCATTCTGAGGACTATGTGTAGATGACTGTAGAGTAATATTGTTGGCAATCAGTAGGACCTTGCTTAAAATAGTATTGCTAAACAACTTGTCTAGCCTTACCGTAGCTCTTTACACAGTGTTACTGTATAGTGTTCTAACTTGAAGTTAATATTAAATGAATCTTAATGACTCATTTGGTGTCTTCTCCACAGGTTTCTGCTCACCCTGACCAAACCGATGGGATCACTATCCTCATCTCTTGAACCACAGGTGAACAGCTTTCTGACTTGGAAATCTTTCTAATTTGTCTGACAGGTATTTTTGTGGACATGGGTTTTTGGGAGAGTAGACACAGTCCCAGCAATGGTTATTCCTGTCAAGGGACTGCATTCTGAGGACTGTGTGTAGATGACTGTAGAGTAATATTGTTGGCAATCAGTAGGACCTTGCTTAAATTAGTATTGCCAAACAACTTGTCTAGCTTGACTGTAACTCTATACACAGTGTTAGTGTATAGACTTCTAACTTGAAGTTAATATTAAATTAATCTTATTGACTCGTTTGGTGTGTTCTCCACAGGTTTCTGCTCACCCTGACCAAACTGTCGGAGAAGAAGCGATGGGATCATTATCCTCATCTCTTGAACCACAGGTGAACAGCTTTCTGACTTGGAAATCTTTCTAATTTGTCTGACAGGTATTTTAGTGGACATGGGTTTTTGGGAGAGTAGACACAGTCCCCGCAATGCTTATTTCTGTCAGGGGACTGCATTCTGAGGACTGTGTGTAGATGACTGTAGAGTAATATTGTTGGCAATCAGTAAGACCTTGCTTAAAATAGTATTGCCAAACAACTTCTCTAGCTTTACTATAGCTCTTTACACAGTGTTACTGTATAGTGTTCTAACTTGAAGTTAATATTAAATGAATCTTAATGACTCATTTGGTGTCTTCTCCACAGGTTTCTGCTCACCCTGACCAAACTGTAGGAGAAGAACCGATGGGATCACTATCCTCATCTCTTGAACCACAGGTGAACAGCTTTCTGACTTGGAAATCTTTCTAATTTGTCTGACAGGTATTTTTGTGGACATGGGTTTTTGGGAGAGTAGACACAGTCCCCGCAATGCTTGTTCCTGTCAAGGGACTGCATTCTGAGGACTGTGTGTAGATGACTGTAGAGTAATATTGTTGGCAATCAGTAGGACCTTGCTTAAAATAGTTTTGCCAAACAACTTGTCTAGCTTTACCATAGCTCTTTACACAGTGTTATTGTATAGTGTTCTAACTTGAAGTTAATATTAAATGAATCATAATGACTCATTTGGTGTCTTCTCCACAGGTTTTTGCTCACCCTGACCAAACTATAGGAGAAGAACCGATGGGATCACTATCCTGATCTCTTGAACCACAGGTGAACAGCTTTCTGACTTGGAAATCTTTCTAATTTGTCTGACAGGTATTTTAGTGGACATGAGTTTTTGGGAGAGTAGACACAGTCCCCACAATGCTTATTTCTGTCAGGGGACTGCATTCTGAGGACTGTGTGTAGATAACCGTAGAGAAATATTGTTGGCAATCAGTAGGACCTTGCTTAAAATAGTAATGCCAAACAACTTGTCTAGCTTTACTATAGCTCTTTACCCAGTGTTACTGTATAGTGTTCTAACTTGAAGTTAATATTAAATTAATCTTAATGACTCATTTGGTGTCTTCTCCACAGGTTTCTGCTCACCCTGACCAAACTGTAGGATAAGAACCGATGGGATCACTATCCTCATCTCTTGAACCACAGGTGAAGAGCTTTCTGACTTGGAAATCTTTCTAATTTGTCTGACAGGTATTTTAGTGGACATGGGTTTTTGGGAGAGTAGACACAGTCCCCGCAATGCTTGTTCCTGTCAGGGGACTGCATTCTGAGGACTGTGTGTAGATGACTGTAGAGTAATATTGTTGGCAATCAGTAGGACCTTGCTTAAATTAGTATTGCCAAACAACTTGTCTAGCTTTACCATAGCTCTTTACACAGTGTTACTGTATAGTGTTCTAAATTGAAGTTAATATTAAATGAATCTTAACGACTCATTTGGTGTCTTCTCCACAGGTTTCTGCTCACCCTGACCAAACTGTAGGAGAAGAACTGATAGGATCACTATCATCTCTTGAACCACAGGTGAACAGCTTTCTGACTTGGAAATCTTTCTAATTTGTCTAACAGGTATTTTTGTTGACATGGGTGTTTGGGAGAGTAGACACAGTCCCCGCAATGCTTGTTCCTGTCAAGGGACTTCATTCTGAGGACTGTGTATAGATGACTGTAGAGTAATATTGTTGGCAATCAGTAGGACCTTGCTTAAAATAGTTTTGCCAAACAACTTGTCTAGCTTTACCATAGCTCTTTACACAGTGTTACTGTATAGTGTTCTAACTTGAAGTTAATATTAAATGAATCTTAATGTCTCATTTGGTGTCTTCTCCACAGGTTTCTGCTCACCCTGACCAAACTGTAGGAGAAGAACCGATGGGATCACTATCCTCATCTCTTGAACCACAGGTGAAGAGCTTTCTGACTTGGAAATCTTTCTAATTTGTCTGACAGGTATTTTTGTGGACATGGGTTTTTGGGAGAGTAGACACAGTCCCCGCAATGCTTGTTCCTGTCAAGGGACTGCATTCTGAGGACTGTGTGTAGATGACTGTAGAGTAATATTGTTGGCAATCAGTAGGACCTTGCTTAAATTAGTATTGCCAAACAACTTGTCTAGCTTTACCATAGCTCTTTACACAGTGTTACTGTATAGTGTTCTAACTTGAAGTTAATATTAAATGAATCTTAATGTCTCATTTGGTGTCTTCTCCACAGGTTTCTGCTCACCCTGACCAAACTGTAGGAGAAGAACCGATGGGATCACTATCCTCATCTCTTGAACCACAGGTGAACAGCTTTCTGACTTGGAAATCTTTCTAATTTGTCTGACAGGTATTTTTGTGGACATGGGTTTTTGGGAGAGTAGACACAGTCCCCGCAATGCTTGTTCCTGTCAAGGGACTGCATTCTGAGGACTGTGTGTAGATGACTGTAGAGTAATATTGTTGGCAATCAGTAGGACCTTGCTTAAAATAGTTTTGCCAAACAACTTGTCTAGCTTTACCATAGCTCTTTACACAGTGTTATTGTATAGTGTTCTAACTTGAAGTTAATATTAAATGAATCATAATGACTCATTTGGTGTCTTCTCCACAGGTTTTTGCTCACCCTGACCAAACTATAGGAGAAGAACCGATGGGATCACTATCCTCATCTCTTGAACCACAGGTGAACAGCTTTCTGACTTGGAAATCTTTCTAATTTGTCTGACAGGTATTTTAGTGGACATGGGTTTTTGGGAGAGTAGACACAGTCCCCGCAATGCTTGTTCCTGTCAGGGGACTGCATTCTGAGGACTATGTGTAGATGACTGTAGAGTAATATTGTTGGCAATCAGTAGGACCTTGCTTAAAATAGTATTGCTAAACAACTTGTCTAGCCTTACCGTAGCTCTTTACACAGTGTTACTGTATAGTGTTCTAACTTGAAGTTAATATTAAATGAATCTTAATGACTCATTTGGTGTCTTCTCCACAGGTTTCTGCTCACCCTGACCAAACCGATGGGATCACTATCCTCATCTCTTGAACCACAGGTGAACAGCTTTCTGACTTGGAAATCTTTCTAATTTGTCTGACAGGTATTTTTGTGGACATGGGTTTTTGGGAGAGTAGACACAGTCCCAGCAATGGTTATTCCTGTCAAGGGACTGCATTCTGAGGACTGTGTGTAGATGACTGTAGAGTAATATTGTTGGCAATCAGTAGGACCTTGCTTAAATTAGTATTGCCAAACAACTTGTCTAGCTTGACTGTAACTCTATACACAGTGTTAGTGTATAGACTTCTAACTTGAAGTTAATATTAAATTAATCTTATTGACTCGTTTGGTGTGTTCTCCACAGGTTTCTGCTCATCCTGACCAAACTGTCGGAGAAGAAGCGATGGGATCATTATCCTCATCTCTTGAACCACAGGTGAACAGCTTTCTGACTTGGAAATCTTTCTAATTTGTCTGACAGGTATTTTAGTGGACATGGGTTTTTGGGAGAGTAGACACAGTCCCCGCAATGCTTATTTCTGTCAGGGGACTGCATTCTGAGGACTGTGTGTAGATGACTGTAGAGTAATATTGTTGGCAATCAGTAAGACCTTGCTTAAAATAGTATTGCCAAACAACTTGTCTAGCTTTACCATAGCTCTTTACACAGTGTTACTGTATAGTGTTCTAAATTGAAGTTAATATTAAATGAATCTTAACGACTCATTTGGTGTCTTCTCCACAGGTTTCTGCTCACCCTGACCAAACTGTAGGAGAAGAACTGATAGGATCACTATCATCTCTTGAACCACAGGTGAACAGCTTTCTGACTTGGAAATCTTTCTAATTTGTCTGACAGGTATTTTTGTGGACATGGGTTTTTGGGAGAGTAGACACAGTCCCCGCAATGCTTGTTCCTGTCAAGGGACTGCATTCTGAGGACTGTGTGTAGATGACTGTAGAGTAATATTGTTGGCAATCAGTAGGACCTTGCTTAAAATAGTTTTGCCAAACAACTTGTCTAGCTTTACCATAGCTCTTTACACAGTGTTATTGTATAGTGTTCTAACTTGAAGTTAATATTAAATGAATCATAATGACTCATTTGGTGTCTTCTCCACAGGTTTTTGCTCACCCTGACCAAACTATAGGAGAAGAACCGATGGGATCACTATCCTCATCTCTTGAACCACAGGTGAACAGCTTTCTGACTTGGAAATCTTTCTAATTTGTCTGACAGGTATTTTAGTGGACATGAGTTTTTGGGAGAGTAGACACAGTCCCCACAATGCTTATTTCTGTCAGGGGACTGCATTCTGAGGACTGTGTGTAGATAACCGTAGAGAAATATTGTTGGCAATCAGTAGGACCTTGCTTAAAATAGTAATGCCAAACAACTTGTCTAGCTTTACTATAGCTCTTTACCCAGTGTTACTGTATAGTGTTCTAACTTGAAGTTAATATTAAATTAATCTTAATGACTCATTTGGTGTCTTCTCCACAGGTTTCTGCTCACCCTGACCAAACTGTAGGATAAGAACCGATGGGATCACTATCCTCATCTCTTGAACCACAGGTGAAGAGCTTTCTGACTTGGAAATCTTTCTAATTTGTCTGACAGGTATTTTAGTGGACATGGGTTTTTGGGAGAGTAGACACAGTCCCCGCAATGCTTGTTCCTGTCAGGGGACTGCATTCTGAGGACTATGTGTAGATGACTGTAGAGTAATATTGTTGGCAATCAGTAGGACCTTGCTTAAAATAGTATTGCTAAACAACTTGTCTAGCCTTACCGTAGCTCTTTACACAGTGTTACTGTATAGTGTTCTAACTTGAAGTTAATATTAAATGAATCTTAATGACTCATTTGGTGTCTTCTCCACAGGTTTCTGCTCACCCTGACCAAACCGATGGGATCACTATCCTCATCTCTTGAACCACAGGTGAACAGCTTTCTGACTTGGAAATCTTTCTAATTTGTCTGACAGGTATTTTTGTGGACATGGGTTTTTGGGAGAGTAGACACAGTCCCAGCAATGGTTATTCCTGTCAAGGGACTGCATTCTGAGGACTGTGTGTAGATGACTGTAGAGTAATATTGTTGGCAATCAGTAGGACCTTGCTTAAATTAGTATTGCCAAACAACTTGTCTAGCTTGACTGTAACTCTATACACAGTGTTAGTGTATAGACTTCTAACTTGAAGTTAATATTAAATTAATCTTATTGACTCGTTTGGTGTGTTCTCCACAGGTTTCTGCTCATCCTGACCAAACTGTCGGAGAAGAAGCGATGGGATCATTATCCTCATCTCTTGAACCACAGGTGAACAGCTTTCTGACTTGGAAATCTTTCTAATTTGTCTGACAGGTATTTTAGTGGACATGGGTTTTTGGGAGAGTAGACACAGTCCCCACAATGCTTATTTCTGTCAGGGGACTGCATTCTGAGGACTGTGTGTAGATAACCGTAGAGAAATATTGTTGGCAATCAGTAGGACCTTGCTTAAAATAGTAATGCCAAACAACTTGTCTAGCTTTACTATAGCTCTTTACCCAGTGTTACTGTATAGTGTTCTAACTTGAAGTTAATATTAAATGAATCTTAATGACTCATTTGGTGTCTTCTCCACAGGTTTCTGCTCACCCTGACCAAACTGTAGGAGAAGAACCGATGGGATCACTATCCTCATCTCTTGAACCACAGGTGAACAGCTTTCTGACTTGGAAATCTTTCTAATTTGTCTGACAGGTATTTTTGTGGACATGGGTTTTTGGGAGAGTAGACACAGTCCCCGCAATGCTTGTTCCTGTCAAGGGACTGCATTCTAAGGACTGTGTGTAGATGACGGTAGAGTAATATTGTTGGCAATCAGTAGGACTTTGCTTAAATTAGTATTGCCAAACAACTTGTCTAGCTTTACCATAGCTCTTTACACAGTGTTATTGTATAGTGTTCTAACTTGAAGTTAATATTAAATGAATCATAATGACTCATTTGGTGTCTTCTCCACAGGTTTTTGCTCACCCTGACCAAACTATAGGAGAAGAACCGATGGGATCACTATCCTCATCTCTTGAACCACAGGTGAACAGCTTTCTGACTTGGAAATCTTTCTAATTTGTCTGACAGGTATTTTAGTGGACATGGGTTTTTGGGAGAGTAGACACAGTCCCCGCAATGCTTGTTCCTGTCAGGGGACTGCATTCTGAGGACTATGTGTAGATGACTGTAGAGTAATATTGTTGGCAATCAGTAGGACCTTGCTTAAAATAGTATTGCTAAACAACTTGTCTAGCCTTACCGTAGCTCTTTACACAGTGTTACTGTATAGTGTTCTAACTTGAAGTTAATATTAAATGAATCTTAATGACTCATTTGGTGTCTTCTCCACAGGTTTCTGCTCACCCTGACCAAACCGATGGGATCACTATCC
>JBBPBX010040819.1:0-20078 GCA_038048925.1 Garcialebias charrua
GTACCAAAAGCCAAAGAAAAAAGATGGGTTTTAAGAAGAGACTTAAATCTCCTGAGGCATATCCGAGATAAGGCGAGCGAGTCCTTCCAGAATCCTTTTTCTTTTATCTCGAAACGTCTCCTCCGTCGAGTCGCTTTCGCTGGTTAACCCGCTACGAGTTAGCAGGGGTAGCGGTTGTTGCGCAGTTAGCGCCGTCGAGCAAAGCAGTCTGCGGAGAGAGGAGAAGAAAATACTTCGGGGTTAAGAGAAAATGTGCCGGACTAGCTTTCGCTAGCCCAGCAGTACGCAGGAATAATTCTCCGTATGCTCTGTGTAGGGAGCAAGCTCACCTCTGGTTGAGCGATAAAGCAACAGAGAAGTCCCGCGAAGAGAGGTAGTTCAGGTTTAAGCGAGGTGAAGGGCAAAAAAGAGAAAGATGGATGGGTGTCAGCGGCTTAAATACCCAGAGGGCGGGGCCTCTGACGCAACGCTGACGCCCTTGCCGTAAAGGCGTGAATGTATTCCTTCAGGTAATCGCACGGGGGTGCAATTCCCATAGCATATGTTACACCCCTACTATGAGCGGATTAGCAAATTAGCGGAACTGTGCCGTGCCCACCATTGGTTTTCTACTCTCCTAACTCAGATTTAATATTTAAAATTTCTCGGATATCGATGCAGATTTTTTTGTTGAAAAGAAGGATAAGACCTTCTGACCCTGCATTAGCTACAGAGGGCTTAAATTCACAGTCATTTTTTTTTTTTATCACCTTTGACCATTCTGTTTTCTAGCAGTTACACTTAGCAAAGATATTCACTAAATAGAATTAAGGATTGCTAATGATCTATTTTGCATTAAAAGGAGACAAGTATAAGATTGCTTTCAGAAACTCTTTTGTTTTGTTTGAAATTTTAGTTATGCTTTTCAGACTCAACAAAACTCCTGCAGTGTTTCAAGCACTATGTCTGAAGAGATTCCATTAATGTTTGTCTTTGTATATCTAGATACAATTTTGATCTTTGAGAACCCTGAACAATGCCAGAAGCACATTAGATTAGTCTTCCAATGACTCCTTGAGAATCAACTGTTTGTGAAATCTAAAGAATGGGCATTCCCTGTTACAACCGTATCCTTCCTCAAATATATCTTTGAGAGCAGACAAGTGATGGTTGTCAAGATTAAGGTGGTCTCCAAATACCAACACAACTCCACTCCTATGACTTGCAAACAACTTCAATGCTTTCTTGGTTTTCCAACTTTTACTGATGATTAATAAATATGTACAGCCAGACTGCTGTACCACTAACACAACTCGTTTCTTCAGTTCTTTACCTGGTCTCTAGGCAGATAAAGTACTGTAGTACTGTATTGTAGAAAATAAAGGAGCTGTTCACCTCAGCCTCTGTCCTTATACAGACCCACAAAAACAGGTCATCCTTGAAGTGGGCACCTTTGTCTCCAGCCTTGGAGCTGTTCTCTTTTAGCAACTTGATACTACAAAATAAATATTTTTTCCCAGTTTAATGCAGTTTATACCAACAGTAATTTTATAATGTGCTGAACATTCATGTTGTTTAATATTAAATACATAAAGCTTAAAACTTTAATTTTAATTATTATGTAACCTACTTAACATACTTTGTACTTTAATTTGCAATTCTTTATTTATGTCTGATTTGGGGGAATGCTCTAAGCACCAAGTTTACACTTAATAAAAATAATAAATAATAAAATTGATACTTATTCGTGTCAGCCCTAAAACAATAAAAAAAATAAAAAAATGTTTTATTTTATTTGGGGGGAAAGGCAAATTTTCTTACCACCAAAAAATCATTTGGTAGCTCAGCTGAATTAATTTTTACAATAAGTACAATGAATGTAATATCAAAGCTAAGAATGCCCTAGTGTTCCCACTGCAGGACATAAAGACACTTTCAATGGTTCACTTCAAACCAGATGTTGAATCACTGTGTTCCTTGCAGAAACTAAAATACCACAGAGACCCATGAGAGCACTCAAAAAAGAGATTACAGAGCCATTTCATTAATTTACATACAAGGTGAACTGTGACCTCCCCTGAGCGCAGTGACTTTAAGTGCTTCAATGATCCCACTTCGCTCTGGTAATTCTCTTCTCATGTAGAAACAGCCTCTGATGGATTCTGAGTTTTATTAAACCTGGGAGCGAGCCAGGTGTTCCTGATGGCGCTCTGACAGCTGGGAAAGCCCCACTGTTTATACGTGATCTCACATGATCATCTGTCATTGCTGTGTTGCAGAGGGTAGAATAAAAATCTGACTTCTTTCACCTCCCAGTTGGAGAGTCTATCCACCTTATTCCTGAGGGGGTCACTGTAGAAGCGATTATGTGTCTTACTTCCGTTTGACCCCGGAAGTAGAAGTTCTGCATTGGCTCCTCGTTGTTTACTTGCTGATCTGTACGCGTCATTGAAGTTCTGTTTTCTGTTATTTCGAGCTAATATTGTCACGAAGATGTCCTTGTGGAGCTCGGGTACCTGTTGCGCTGTTCGTGGCTGTACGAATAATCAGACGAAGCTGAATTTGTGGCTGCAACTAGTGTGTGTTGAACATGCTCCGAAAACAAAAACCCGCATCCTTCTTTGTGGCTGGGCTACGAGAAACCACCTGAAAAAAGACACCGTATCCTCCAGAGGATCGAGAACACCAGGTATGATTTAAGAGACAGCTTTTAGTGTTATGATTTTATGTAGTCAGTGATTAAATGATACTAATATTTTCGTTCATAACTGGCAAATAAACACACGCACCTATATATGTATGCTGTGTGTGCGTTTATTTATATCATATATATATATATATATATATATATATATATATATATATATATATATATATATATATATATATATATATATATATATATATATATATCAGTGACGTGCGGTGAGGTTCATGGCTGGTGAGGCACACTGACTTCATCACAGTCAGATCTTATATACATGAACCCTACAGAGTAGTGTATTCGCCATTTGATTGGAAGCAGTTAACGGGTTGTGTTTAAAATTTCATATCAGCAATCTTTACACATACAAACAAACAATGGTGAGTCCAGCTAACAACAAACAACAACACAAACCCACACCCCACTGAACATAAGAGGATCTGCGGTGGAAGTCATCTCCATCTACAACTACTTGGGTGCACAGTACACAATGAATGACTACATCAGCTGGAGCAACAACACCACCAGCCTGATCAACAAAGGTCATCGGAGACTCTACTTCCTCAGACAGCTGAGACGAGCTGGTCTGAGAAGCTCAGTCCTCACCTCCTTCTACAGGTGTGCAGTGGAGAGCATCCTGTGCTCCAGCATCAACATGTGGCATGGAGGCTGCACAGAAGATGTTGGAGTCAGTCTCCCCACTATCACAGACATCTACACCTCCAGATGCAGGAAGAGGGCCACCTGCATCATGAAATACCCCACTCACCCAGCACACTCACTCTTTGCCCCACTCCCCTCAGGACGGAGTTTGAGGAGCATCAAGTGTAGAACCACTAGACTGAGGAACAGCTTCTACCCCGAGGCTGTTAGACTCATGAATATCTAACCAGAATAATCACTGTCAAATATCACATAATGTTGCTGCTGATCTGTTTCATGTTGCTGTGTTCATTCGTGCCCATCTGCTCATACAGACTCATGTTCGTGCTGCTGTTTGGAGTGTTTTTTTTCTATGATATTAGTGATTAGTGTTTTGTTAGTTGATGTTTTTCTTAGTTGATGTTTTTCTTAGTTCATATCTTAGATGTTATTACTGTTCTTCTTTTACATTTTATTGTTGGATGTAACTGGGACCCTGTATATATATATATATATTATATATATAATATATATATTTAATATTTATATATATATCTGTGTATATATTGTCTTGTTTCATCATCACATGTACCACATGTTGTGCCAATGACAATAAAGATCATTCTCTGACCTAATACAAACCGTAGCACACAAAAAAGTCCCAGGACATATTCAGCAACGGCAGAAGCACGTCTGTCCTCACTCACATCATCAAAGCCCAAGAAGGCCTCCTTCACCTCACAGTCCACTTCAGTTGTAGCCACATAACGCAGTATGACAGAGATCTGAGCCTTGTTTGTGACATCTGTGCTCTCATCAACTTCTACAGCAACAAATGGGGCTGCACTGATTTCATTTTTAATGTCATTCCTGATTACATCACCGACTGCTTCAATTAAATCATTCTGTATTCTGTTAGACAAGCCAGAAAATACAGTAGATGTCTCCAGATGTCTAGCTAGCCTGTCATTATTTTCAGCTAAAACATGCAATAATTCAACATAGTTGCCACGATTGGCAGAGCCTGCACTTTCATCATTTCCACGAAAAGCTAGCTGCTGCTTTGCTAGGAAGCAGGTGGCCTTGATCAGATATTTTAAAATTTCTCTGTTTTCTTTTACCTTGGCGTTGTGGATGCTGATGTTGAGTCGTTGCTGTTCGTCCAAAGCCAAGTCAATCCTGGACATCCCGAACGTTTTTAGCGCAATCTGACTTTGAATATGGGTGGCCGACTGCTCATGTTTATTGAGGCTTCTTGGCAAATTTTTCAGGTCACAATATCCCATCCGAGTCCAGACATTGTCAGAAGTTGAGAAAAGCAGGCAGGAGTAGCAGAAAAGGCGGTTTCTTGCTGGACATCCACACAACCAGCTTTTTCGTGTGTACCACTCTGTTTTAAAAGAGCGAGACTTATGTCCAGTAGTCTGAAGAAGACCTTTTAGCTCCGGTGTTGGTCGTCCTTTTAATAATACTTCCTGCTTGGACTGAAAATCCAATTGAGAAAATTGTTTTAGTTTACTAATGTACTCCTCCATTGCAAAATTATAGCTAATATCCAATCTGTCACGCTTCCGAGTCCTTCAACGGTGCGGAGCAGGTGCTGCTGAGTGGGCACTGGGCATAGCCCCTCCTCCTCCTCCTCCTCCTCTGCTACAAGAGCTGCGAGGAGCCAAGAGGCGCGCCGCGATCAGCAACTCACAAACGTATGATCACTGATCTGTCACGCTCCCTCCTTCAACGGTGCGGAGCAGGTGTTGCTGAGTGGGCACTGGGCATAGCCCCTCCTCCTCCTCCTCCTCCTCTGCTACAGAAGCTGCGAGGAGCCAAGAGGCGCGCCGCGATCAGCAACTCACAAACGTTTATGATCACTCAGCAAAAAAAAAAAAAAAAACACGTTACAGTATTTAAAGAAAAATAAGAAAAAAATGGTGATTTTGATTAAAAAATAACTTAAAACTGGTTTAGTGTTAAGTAAAATAAGTTTATAATACAAATCAAAGGATAAATACAATAATTACATTTTTTTTTTTCTTTTTTTTTCCATGATGACAGGGGAGGCACGGCCTCACTTGCATCCCCTGACCGCACGTCACTGATATATAATATAGGTGTGTGTGTGTGTGCGTTTATTTACATATATATACCGTAATCTAGGTGTGTGTGTGTGTTCATAAATGAACCCTAATGTTTGTATACTGTACTTTTACTTTCAGATGGGCTTGACGAGAGTGTGGAGCTGTGCTCAACACCACCACAGTCACATGCAGCATGACTGTTGGAATGTGGATTGACATAATGTCAGAACAAACCAAGGACCTTATTCTATGGTTGCCCCGTGAAACAATTAAAGCAACATGTTTTGCAGAAAGCTAAAAACTTGGACTCCAGAAGTGAATCATACATGCAAATAACACTGTGAAATATTTATTGGCTGTTTCTCCCTCTGGAATAATCATGTTTATTTCAGATGCTTATGGTGGTAAATGCAGTGACAGGTATATAACACAGAACTCTGGGTTTCTGGACTATCTGCGTGCTGGAGATCAGGTGATGGGTGATCGTGGTTTCACAGTGAGGGACCTGCTGCAAGAGCTATGGTGTCAATTTAATCATTCCAGCATTCACACGCAAAGGATGCCAGCTTATTTCAAGTGAGAAGTGAGAAGACATTAAATGTAAACATTTTTCTCAAACATGTACAGTACTGGTGTACTTGCTGTAAACGTAACACAACTCTTAACATGTTTTTTTAAAGGATGCAATGTTAACTATATTACATTAGAAAAGTATTTGCTAAAATGATTCATTTGTTATGTACAATAGTTGACTGTTAACCTTCTTACAAGGTTAGTTTTTTGTGTGCACTATATCAGTTAATTTTGGATTAAACTACTGTTTCTATCTAAATGTCACTTTTTTCATTATCAGGTTTTTAAAGATCGTTTCCTGTCTATTTCATTATTTGTTTTCGTTTATTGTATTTTTTTAGAGATCCAGGTATTTTGGGCAGAGATGAATTTTCTTTGCAATAAACTACTGTTTCTATCTAAATGTCACTTTTTTCATTATCAAGTTTTTAAAGATCGTTTCCTGTCTATTTCATTATTTGTTTTCATTTACTGTATTTTATTAAAAGTTCTCAAGGTGCTTCATTTGTGAATCAGTAAAGTCTTTGTCAAAAGAAATGTCAAGCTCCAGGTGCTCAGTTGGTGTCCAGATAAACATCTTGCAGCTCAAAAGTCCAAAGCACATCATTGTTAGCTGGACCTGGAGATGTGGATTTTTAATGCTTAGACTGGACTCTGTGTTTACCTTAAGGTACCGTATTTTCCGTTGTATAGGTTGCACCGTTGTATAGGTCGCAGTGTCCAATTATTGCCAAAATTTTGGAAAAATCCATAAATAGATTGCACAGGTGTATAGATCGCACCTACGTCACCGCCGACGTAACGCGTCATCCACCGCTGACGCGCCGCGTGACCGCTGAGACAACCCGGCAATATGGACCGAGTGTTTAGCTCTGCTGCTAATGTCTGCCAGAAGCTAACAGAAGCTAAACACGAGACGAGTCCGTCTCTGAAAACACGAATAAAAAATCGAATCTCATCTCAAATGTTTTCTCCAGGACATAGTTAAGTACATTGGACCCTTATAATTACTCTGTAAGCAGAAATAAATATACACGAGTGTTTAGCTCTGCTGCTAATGTCTGCCAGAAGCTAACAGAAGCTAAACACGAGACGAGTCTGTCTCTGAAAACACAAATAAAAATCGAATCTCATCTCAAATGATTCATCCAGCCATAGTTCAGTACATTAATGCCTTATAATTACACTCTGTAAGAAGAAAAAATATACACCGATTTGTTTCGAAGCTATTTATAACAAACAGAAGCTAACATAAGCCAACACGAGACGAGTATGTCTCTGAAAACATGAATAAAAAATCGAATCTCATCTCAAATGATTCATCCAGGACATAGTTAAGTACATTAAATCTCATATAATTACACACTGTAAGCAGAAATAATATACACCGAGTGGTTTAGAAGCTATTTATAACATAAACAGAAGTAAACTGAAATAAAATATAAAAAAACACGGGAAGTCCGCATCTCAGAACACGAATAAAAAATTGAATCTCATCTCAAATGATTCATCTAGGACAATGCCTTATACACAATGTAAGCAGAAATAATATACACCGAGTGGTTTAGAAGCTATTGATAACATAAACAGAAGTAAACTGAAATAAAAAATTAAAAAACACGGGAAGTCCGCCTCTCAGAACACGAATAAAAAATCAAATCTCATCTCAAATGATTCATCCACGACATAGTTAAGTACATTAAATCTCATATAATTACACACTGTAAGCAGAAATAATATACACCGAGTGGTTTAGAAACTATTTATAACATTAACAGAAGTAAACTGAAATAAAATATAAAAAAACACGGGAAGCCCTATGATGAGTGAAATAAATGGACTAAGTTTTCCCTCGCGGGTCACCGGGGCCCCACTCTGGAGCCAGGCCCGGAGGTGGGGCACGCTGGCGAGCGCCTGGTGGCCGGGCTTTTACCCATGGAGCCCGGCCGGGCACAGCCCGAAGAGGAGACGTGGGTCCCCCTTCCCATGGGCTCACCACCTGTGGGAGGGGCCAAAGGGGTCGGGTGCAATGTGAGATGGGTGGTGGCCGAGGGCGGGGACCCTGGCGGTCTGATCCTCGGCTACAGAAGCTGGCCATTGGGACATGGAATGTCACCTCTCTGGTGGGGAAGGAGCCTGAGCTAGTGTGTGAGGTTGAGAGTTTCCGACTAGAAATAGTCGGACTCACCTCAACGCATGGCTCTGGCTCTGGAACCAGTTTCCTTGAGAGGGGTTGGACACTCTTCCACTCTGGAGTTGCCCCTGGTGAGAGGCGCCGAGCAGGAGTGGGCATACTGGTTGCCCCCCATCTTGGTGCCTGTACGTTGGGGTTCACCCCGGTGAACGAGAGGGTAGCCTCCCTTCGCCTACGTGTGGGGGGACGGGCTCTGACTGTTGTTTGTGCCTATGCACCAAACGGCAGCTCAGACTACCCACCCTTTTTGGAGTCCTTGGAGGGGGTATTGGAGAGTGCGCCTCCTGGGGACTCCCTTGTTCTACTGGGGGACTTCAACGCTCACGTGGGCAATGACAGTGAGACCTGGAGGGGTGTGGTTGGGAGGAACGGCCCCCCTGATCTGAACCAGAGTGGTGTTCTGTTATTGGACTTCTGTGCTCGTCATGGATTGTCCATAACGAACACCATGTTTAAGCATAAGGGTGTCCATATGTGCTCTTGGCACCAGGACACCCTAGGTCGCAGTTCGATGATCGACTTTGTTGTCGTCTCATCTGATCTGCGGCCGCATGTCTTGGACACTCGGGTGAAGAGAGGGGCGGAGCTGTCAACTGACCACTACCTGGTGGTGAGTTGGCTCCGATGGTGGGGGAGGATGCCGGTCAGACCTGGCAGACCCAAACGTATTGTGAGGGTCTGCTGGGAACGTCTGGCAGAGTCTCCCGTAAGACGGAGCTTTAACTCCCACCTCCGGGAGAGCTTTGAACACGTTCCGAGGGAGGCGGGGGACATGGAGTCCGAGTGGGCCGTGTTCCGCGCCTCTATTGTCGAGGCAGCTTATCGGAGCTGTGGCCGCAAGGTTGTTGGTGCCTGTCGTGGTGGCAACCCTCGAACCCGGTGGTGGACACCGGCAGTGAGGGATGCTGTCAGGCTGAAGAAGGAGTCCTATTGGGCCTTTTTGGCTTGTGGGACCCCGGAAGCAGCTGATAGGTACCGGCAGTCCAAGCGGCATGCGGCTCGGGTGGTTGCTGAGGCAAAAACTCGGGCGTGGGAGGAGTTCGGAGAGGCCATGGAGAATGACTTCCGTACGGCTTCGAGGCGATTCTGGTCCACCATCCGGCGTCTCAGGGGGGGAAAGAGGTACGCGACCAACACCATTTATGGTGGGGGTGGCGTGCTGCTGACCTCAACTCGGGATGTTGTGAGTCGGTGGGCGGAATACTTCGAAGACCTCCTCAATCCTACTGGCACGTCTTCCACTGAGGAAGCGGAGCCTGGGGACTTTGGGTCGGGTTCTCCGATCTCTGGTGCTGAGGTCGCCGAGGTGGTTAAAAAGCTCCGCGGTGGCAAGGCTCCGGGGGTGGATGAGATTCGCCCGGAGTTCCTTAGGGCTCTGGATGTTGTAGGGTTGTGTTGGCTTACGCGACTCTGCAATATCGCGTGGACATCGGGGGCAGTTCCCTTGGATTGGCAGACTGGGGTGGTGGTTCCCCTATTCAAAAAGGGGGACCGTAGGGTGTGTTCCAACTATAGGGGGATCACACTCTTAAGCCTCCCTGGTAAGGTCTATTCAGGGGTTCTGGAGAGGAGGGTCCGTCGGATAGTCGAACCTCGGATTCAGGAGGAACAGTGTGGTTTTCGTCCTGGTCGTGGAACACTGGACCAGCTCTACACCCTCAACAGGGTCCTGGAGGGTGCGTGGGAGTTTGCCCAACCAGTTTACATGTGCTTTGTGGACTTGGAGAAGGCATTCGACCGCGTCCCTCGGGGGGTTCTGTGGGGGGTACTCCGGGAGTATGGGGTACCAGGCCCTTTGATAAGGGCTGTTAGGTCCCTGTACGACCGGTGTCAGAGCTTGGTCCGCATTGCCGGCAGTAAGTCAGGCTCGTTTCCGGTGAGAGTTGGACTCCGCCAAGGTTGCCCTTTGTCACCGATTCTGTTCATAACTTTTATGGACAGAATTTCTAGGCGCAGCCAAGGTGTTGAGAGGATCCGTTTTGGTGACCTTAGAATCGCTTCTCTGTTTTTTGCAGATGATGTGGTCCTACTGGCTTCATCAGTTCGTGATTTACAACTTTCACTGGAGCGGTTTGCAGCCGAGTGTGATGCGGCCGGGATGAGGATCAGTTCCTCCAAATCCGAGGCCATGGTCTTGAGCCGGAAAAGGGTAGCATGCCCTCTCCGGGTCGGGGAGGAGGTCCTGCCCCAAGTGGAGGAGTTTAAGTATCTCGGGATCTTGTTCACGAATGAGGGAAAACTGGAGCGTGAGATCGATAGGCGGATAGGTGCAGCGTCCGCAGTGAAGCGGGCGCTGTACCGGTCTGTCGTGGTGAAGAGAGAGCTGAGTCAAAAGGCAAAGCTCTCAATTTACCGATCGATCTACGTTCCCACCCTCATCTATGGTCATGAGCTTTGGGTTATGACCGAAAGAACAAGATCTCGGATACAAGCGGCTGAAATGAGTTTTCTCCGCAGGGTGGCTGGACTCTCCCTTAGAGATAGGGTGAGAAGCTCAGTCATCCGGGAGGGACTCGGAGTAGAGCCGCTGCTTCTCCACATCGAGAGGAGCCAGTTGAGGTGGCTCGGGCATCTGGTTAGGATGCCTCCTGGACGCCTCCCTGGTGAGGTGTTCCGGGCATGTCCCACCGGGAGGAGACCCAGAGGAAGACCCAGGACGCGCTGGAGGGACTATGTTTCTCGGCTGGCCTGGGAACGCCTTGGGATTCCCCCGGAGGAGCTGCTCCAAGTGGCTGGGGAGAGGGAAGTCTGGGCCTCCCTACTTAGGCTGCTACCCCCGCGACCCGACCCCGGATAAGCGGAAGAAGATGGATGGATGGATGGATGAGAAGCCCGCCTCTCAGAACACAAATAAAAAATTGAATCTCATCTCAAATGATTCATCTAAATGGTAAATGGAGCTTATTTATATAGCGCTTTCCAGCCCCCTGTGAGGGACCCCAAAGCGCTTTACAATACCAACCATCCACCCATTCATACACACATTCATACACCGGTAGCGGCGACTGCCATGCAAGGCGCCTTCCAGTCCTACCAGGGGAGCAACTCGGGGTTAAGTGTCTTGCCCAGGGACACAACGACACATGGTGTGAGGAACCGGGATTCGAACCTCCAACCTTCCGATCGGGGGACGACTGCCATTACCACTACGCCACGGCCGCTCTAGGACAGGGGTAGGGAACCTTTTTGGCTGAGAGAGCCATAAACGCTGCATATTTTAAAATGTAATTCCGTGAGAGCCGTACAATATTTTTTTTTTAACTAAAAACAAGTAAATTCATTCAACCTTTATTTATACAGGCTAGCCTCGTTGAGTCACAGGGACTCATTTACAAGAGGGACCTGTCTCACTCACACCAAACAACCAAACAACCATCCACATCCAAATGTGTACATTTTATGAAGCCCAACACTTTTAAAGTACAATAAGTATCTGAATGCTTTTTAAAAATAAAGTATTTCTTACCATTAATGTGACTTCTGGTGCTGCATGGTTTTGCTGATGGCCTTGTAGTCTGGTTGATATGTATTGAGGTTAAGCTGACCACCTGAATGACCAGCGACATCACCTCACCAAGCTGCTCGCCACAGATCTGAGCACAAAGCGCCTCCTGATGTAGGATGCAGTGAAAACTTAAAATGGGTCTCTTTTCCTGTTCACGAAGCAGTGCTACAAATCCTCTGTTTTTCCCCACCATGCACGGAGCACCATCAGTACACACTGAAATAAGTTTGTCCATCTGTAGATTTTTTTCTTTAGTGAACTCAGTGAAAGTTTTTAATAAATCATCCCCTCTTGTTGTCCCTTTCAGAGGCAAAACAGCAAGACTTTCCTCGCGTAGTGTGTCATGGCATGTCTTTTATTCGTTTTATTCTTTTTATTCTTTTATTTATCTTGTCTTTATCCGAAAAGTCGTCAAAAAGTTCATTGGCAACATCAAGCATGAATGTTTTGGCGTACTCACCATCTGTGAATGGCTTCCCGTTTCTCACAATGGTGAAAGCACCAGCAAAACTAGCTGAATTCCAGTCACCTTGTTGAGTCCAAACACGAAGGTGCTGCTGACCAGCTTGCACTCTGCCCAGTAGCTCTTCACATGCTTTTTTCCTGCTGTCCCCCACAGGATATTTTGATGCAAAGGCAACATGTCGTGTGTCGAAGTGCCGCTTTATATTTGAGCGTTTCATCGAGGCAATTTTATCATTGCATATCAGACACACTGCAGAACCTGCTCTCTCCACAAAAGCAAATTGCTCTGTCCATTCCGGCTGAAAAGTACGATAATCCTCGTCTTGTTTTCGTTTAGCCGCCATCTTCATCACACGGGTTTCTACAACTAGCTAAGCTAGCTGCTAGGAGGGATGTTTACTTCCTGATCACGTCTCCTCCCGTGTCCGTGAAGCATCATCCGATTGGCTCCAGTCAGCGCCCCGCGGACAGCTGTGATTGGCTCCAGTCAGCGCCAGTCACCCACGGACAGCTGTGATTGGCTCCAGTCAGCGCCAGTCACCCACGGACAGCTGTGATTGGCTCCAGCCACTCGCGGCCATGTTTTATATTTTTATCGGCTTTTTAAAAAAATTATTATTAAAGATTTGTCTGAGAGCCATATGCAGCCATCAAAAGAGCCATATATGGCTCGCGAGCCATAGGTTCCCGACCCCTGATCTAGGACATAGTTCAGTACACTAATGCCTTATAATTACACAATGTAAGCAGAAATAATATACACCGAGTGGTTTAGAAGCTATTGATAACATAAACAGAAGTAAACTGAAATAAAAAAAATTAAAAAACACGGGAAGTCCGCCTCTCAGAACACGAATAAAAAATCAAATCTCATCTCAAATGATTCATCTAGGACAGGGGTCTGCAACCTTTACGATCCAAAGAGCCATTTATGTCCCTTCACTCACTAAATTAAAATGTCCAGAGCCACAAAACTTACCACAACTATGATCATCCACTTGTGGCCTGTGGACCCCTTTAAGTTTGTTGCGGGAGGCTTTTCAGGCCAGTGGGAGTGACATAAAACTAAAAGCATCTAATGATTTTAAACAATCATTGATATTTTTATATTTAAAGACAAAGAAAAAGACAGGATTATTGTAAAGAAAGATTTATTTTTATAAAAGATAATTTAAACAATAGTGACACAAATTTCAGTTTGCATATCCAATGTAAGTATTATTCGTTCAAGGCAGTCACATTTGATAATTTTATTCTTAGTAAGACTGAGAGTTACCAGATCCATATACAGTACCATGATAGCTGAATGTGGGCACTAGTGACCCCCCGTGACCTGAAAAGGAAGAAGCAGGTAAAAGATAATGGATGGGTGGAAATTTGAACAATGAACTATGCAGGTCTAAGGTTGTTTTTTAATTGTGGAAATATTAAGTATCCTACTTTAAAGAAATAAAGCATAAAGTTAGTGTATGTTTTATTCCTTGTATTAGTACTAGAATTCACAAATTTTCAAAATAAATGACATGAAACTGTTAAACTGGCAGTGGTTTGTCCATTTTGGTCAAACCTTGAAAGAGCCGCTGCAGAGGAACTAAAGAGCTGCATGTGGCTCCAGAGCCACAGGTTGCAGACCCCTGATCTAGGACATAGTTCAGTACATTAATGCCTTATAATTACACAATGTAAGCAGAAATAATATACACCGAGTGGTTTAGAAGCTATTTATAACGCAAACAGAAGTAAAACTAGAAGCTACTATTAGCTATATGCTAATAAAATATCTTTTTTTTAATCTCAAACATCTAATAAAGGTACTCACTTGTAAACGTCCACATTGTGATTACATCCTGTAAGTTTCAGAAAAATCCGCTGAGTGGTTCTTGACTTATCTTGCTAATAAACAGCAAACAAACAGAGCTAACAGAAGCTACCTCCAGAGCAGGAGGCCGGGCAGTGACAGAGTCAGTCCGAGCAGAGGAGCTTTTTTCGGACACATGAGCTGGAAACGGTCTTCTTCTTCTTCGTGGGTCGGTGTACTCCTCTGGAAGTGGTACTGCACTGCGCCCCTAGCGGCCGAAAGTGGTACTGCACCATTTTCTGCCAAAGTGAAAAGGGTCATAACTGAGCCAAAAATTGGTCTAAAAATATGGAAAAATATCCATAAATAGTTGCACTGGTGTATAGGTCGCAGGCCTTGAAAAAAACATAAAAAGGTGCAACCTAAACACCGGAAAATATGGTAAATAAGATTGTATCCCACCTCTGTTAACATAACAGGACCAACCTTGTTACTATGAAGATACTGATAAGCTTCAGAGCTTTTCAGATTGCTCATCGCTTCGCCATCTGAAGCAACTGTCAACAAAGTAGCCAAGTATGCTAGTAGCTAAACATGCTAGTGTACGTTATTTTCGGCCACTTCTTCAAGTCCTCCTCCCACCCCTCAATAGCTGTAGGTAACGGTAAAACAATATCTCCACATTTGAGTTGTGATCGTTTGTGTCTGTTCTCACATATTTTATGACCTAAAACCTCTGACGAAAACCGGTTAGCGCGTTGCTAGCGTGTAAAAAAAGTGCCGGTTCTGACTTCCGACGGAAGTCGTACACATAATTCGCGCAAGGCATCATGGGGGCTAGGAATAAGGTGGATAGATTTTAAGGTAGTTAAAGTGAGATATAAGACATTTAATGAGTGGTAGGTGAAAGCCTCAGTCCTGTCTAAGTACCCCAGATCATGACTAAAGACTCAGGCAATGTTTGTGGCATTTTTATAAACTTTCCAGGCATTATTTTGTACTTTGTATTAGAATCCTTAGTGTTGGATATTTTCTTACTTGCTTAGTTGGTAGAGCTGTCACCTCTCAACAAGAAGGTTGCTGGATCAAATCCAGACCGAGAACCTTTCTGGGTGGAGTTTGCATGTTCCCTTTGTGCATGTGCAAATTTGCTCTGGGTAATACAGTCCATCAAGGACTACGATGGTAAATTATTACAAGACGAAGATCAAATCAAGCGAAGATGGCGGGAATATACAGAAGAGCTGTATTCAGGCCATCAAATGGGACCATTGGAACAGGCATGTCAGGCCGAACAAGAACCATGCATTCTTGAGGAAGAAGTCGAGTGGGCCTTGAAACAACTACCAGACGGGAAGGCCTCAGGAATCGACCATCTACCAGCCGAACTACTAAAAGCAGTGCCGACCAAGATTTTAACCGACCTATGTAAAAAAATCTGGTCCACCAAATCATGGCCCAAGGACTGGAAAAGATCAGTTTTTGTCACTCTTCCTAAAAAAGGCGATATCCAGGAATGTTCCAACCATCGTACTATAGCCCTCATATCTCACGCAAGTAAAATCCTTCTGAAGATCATACAGACACGCATCGCAACAATTGTCGAACGGGAACTGCCGGAAGTCCAAGCTGGCTTTCGCAAGGGACGTGGCACTAGAGATCAAATCGCGAATCTGCGTTGGATCATGGAGAAGACCCGGGAATATCAAAAGGACGTCTATATGTGCTTCATTGACTACAGCAAAGCTTTCGACTGCGTCGAACATGAAAAGCTATGGAAGTGTTTGAAACAAATGGGCATCTCTGAACACATCATACAGCTAATAAAATCACTTTACAATGATCAGGAAGCAACGGTTAGGACAGCCTACGGGAACACGGAGTGGTTTCGAGTCGGGAAAGGAGTTCGACAAGGCTGCATACTATCACCAGTTTTATTCAACCTGTATGCAGAAGTGATTATGAGGCGATGCAATTTGGATGAATCTGAGATTGGAATCAAAATCGGCAGCAGAAACATCAATAACCTTCGATACGCAGACGATACAACCCTGCTCGCAGAGAGTGAAAAGGACCTCGACTGTCTCATCCTACGAGTGCAAGAGGAAAGTGAACGAATGGGACTGTACCTTAACATAAAAAAAACAAAAGTTATGACCACTGCAGGCAATGGTGTAATGAACATGCAAATAAACAACACAGTAATTGAGTCTGTACAAGATTTCTTTTTCCTTGGAGCAAAAATCGACTGCAGTGGGGCATTGGCGCCCGAGATCAAGAGGTGAATCACACTCAGCAGGACTGCAATGCAGGGAATGGAAAAGATCTGGAAGAGCAAAGATATTAGCATTGCAACAAAAGTCAGATTGGTCAACGCAATTGTCTTCCCTATAATGATGTATGGTTGCGAAAGTTTGACGCTTAGAAAAGAAGAGAAAAGAAAAGTCGAAGCATTCGAACTTTGGTGTTGGAGGAGAATGCTAAGAATACCTTGGACTGCCATGATGAAGAACAAGGCAGTTTTGGACCGCGTCAAACCGAAAATGTCATTATTGGGCAAAATCACCAAACAGCAGCTCTCATATTTTGGCCATGTGATGCGCGCTGATTCTTTAGAAACGTCAGTGATGCTGGGAAAAGTCAGTGGGAAAAGAAGACAAGGCCGCCAAAGAACAAGATGGCTCGACACTATCATGACAACAATGACTATGCCAATTGCAGATTTGAAAGAATTGGTGAAAGACAGGAAGGCGTGGAGTATGAAGATTCATAAAATGACCGAAAGTCGGATACGACTGATCGGATAATCATCATCAATACAGTTTCCTCCCACAGACCAAAAACATGCATGTTAAGCTGATTGGTATCGGTAACTAAATTGTCCCTAGATGTGTGGACAAAGGGGCGGCTGTTACTGAGTGGTTAGAGTAGTCGTCCTCCAGTGCAAGAGTTGGGTGTTTGAATCCACCAGCAATCACATGCCAAAGTGCCCTGGGCAAGACACTGAACTCCTCATTGCTTCTGATGTGTGTCCCATTAGTGTATGGATGTGATAAAGCTCTGATTAGTCACTTTAGAATGATTTGTTCAATCAGCTTTGTAGAGATCTAGTAGAGTGCTGTATGAATGGGTAAATGAGGACATAGATTGTGTTGTAAAGAGCTTTGAGTGTCTGGATAAGATAGAAAAGTGCTATATAAGTGCAGTCCATTTACCATTTACAATGTGAATATTTGTTTGTCTTGTTTGTCTCTTGCAACCTGTCCAGGGTGTCCCCTGCCTCTTGCACAATGATTGCTGGACATAGACACTAGTAACCCCCCATGACCGGGAAAGGAAAAATAATGTAAAGATAATGGATAGGTAAATTCAAATAATTATTACAACCGTGTTTTTTTTTACTTCAGGAACTTGGAGTTAACAAATTGTTTCCTAACAGGCATAGATGAAAATCCCATGTGGGCTTGGATGGGATAGGACCTGTGGTGTAGTCTATGTGATACACGGACATACGGAGCGTTCCCAGTAGAAAAACTTGGGAATTTCAGTGTACCGTATTTTTTGGAGTACAAGTCGCACCTTTTTATCATTTTTTCATGGCCTGCGACCTATACTCAGGTGTGACCTATATATGGCTTTTTATCACTTTCGGCGAAACAAATGTTTAAATCCAGCTCATTTCACAATTACGTTCATTTATTAAGGAAAAGTTCAGCTCAGACACATTTGCTATAATTTTTATCAAACAAATAATTGTTTTTAAGCGTTAATCTTCTTAAAAGCCTTGCTGTGCGCTCCTGTGGCAGACATTTGCAGCAGAGCTAAACGTAGGTGCGACCTATACTACGGTGCAACCTATCTACGGATTTTTCCAATCTATTGGTAATAATTGGACAATGTGACCTATACTCCGGTGCGACCTATACTTCGAAAAATACGGTACCCACTTAAAAGTGGCCAATGACACGAGCCTCCATGAGCCCATGGCATGTTGTCAGTGATACATGACATGGGCTTGTGTCATTGTCAACACATCTGGAACATTTTATAGACACACTGAGTTGTTTAACCTGTTTTTTTTTTTTAAATAATTAATTCTTCTGTACTTAATACTTGAACCTGTTTTGCTTTGATAACATGTTTTTAATACAAAGCCAACTGTTATACTAAGTTTGTTGTACATTTATTCAAATAAAAGCATCAGAGAAAGTTGGAAATGTTCAATATGCTTAAAAATCAAAAATAAATTGATGCTTACATTGTACTAACATGTGTACTTTGCTTTCTAAGCACAGTATACCCACTGCAAAAATGTAGACTACACCTCAGGATTGGACTTTCAAATAACTTACTTTGACGTCACGTTGCATCATCCATGCTGGCCCCATCCAGCCAGTAGTTACACATATTTCATTCTATCTTTTCAACTTGACCTTGAGTGCATTACCAGAGAGAAGAATGTTGAAAATGCTACAAATACACTTGAAAATTAGAAAAATCAGATGAATGCAGAAGGAAGAGTTGACAAAGAAGCTTCAGTTTCTGCAGCCGCTACTAAAGCTAGCTCAAACAGAGCAGTGAAGAGCTCCACTGTCTGTCAGAACCTGTTTACAGTGAGCACTGGGATCAACTGTATTCTCAAACAAATTAGATTATTTGAGTATTATACAATAATGGTAATGGTAAATGGTAAATGGAGCTTATTTATATAGCGCTTTCCAGCCCCCTGTGAGGGACCCCAAAGCGCTTTACAAAACCAACCATCCACCCATTCATACACACATTCATACACCGGTAGCGGCGACTGCCATGCAAGGCGCCTTCCAGTCCTACCGGGAGCAACTCGGGGTTAAGTGTCTTGCCCAGGGACACAACGACACATGGTGTTAGGAACCGGGATTCGAACCTCCAACCTTTTGATCAGGGGGCGACTGCCATTACCACTACACCACGGCCGCCCAGTCATTATACAATTTTACATAGGTATTGTACCTTTGTTTGACAGTTGGTTTTTACACTTATTCTGCATTATTTATCCTGTAGAGTGAACCCATTAAAATCATTACATCAGGGATACTGGAATGGTAAGAGACTCTGTTATAATTTATAAAATTGATAATACGATTATTAAGTATGCTTGGCCATGCCAGTTCTGCTTCTTAGTCATTAAAAAATTATAAAGCAGCAATTGCTAATATAATTTAGTAGTAATAAGAGTTCCATCTGTTCATTTTACAACAGAACATTTGACTATACCTTTGGTATCCTCAAAAAATTGCTCTTTATAAATCTTCCTCTTTTTTATAATGAAATTGAATACTGTATAACCCTTGGTAACAGTACCTGCCAGCAAAGAACCCTCATAAGTCAAGAATTTTCTAGCAAGAGTGTAATGAGTCATTTATGACATGTCATGATGATTTTAATTACTTTTTCCTTTTATGATTTGCCACAAACTAAACTGCCTGATCTTTCTCCTGTCTGCTTTCTCATGAGTCTTTTGCTTTTGTGCGTGCTGCTGTTTGTAATGATGTTTTTTCTATTACTCTAGGGCTTAGTGTATTTCTAGTTGGATGTTTTTCTTAGTTCATATCCTAGATGTTATTACTGTTTTTCTCTTACGTTTTGTTGTTGGATGTAACTGGGACCCTGTGTACATAATCTCATTTCATCACATGTACTACATGCTATGCAAATGACAATAAAGACTCTCTGACTCTGACTCTGACTTTTCAGACCTTAAAGGGGACCACATATTCAAAATTGACTTTTTAATGTTTTTTTTACTCAACTTTGGGTATTTACTTAATAAAAAAACAGTCCTAAGGCCAAAAAAATGCACCCAGTGGTGTATTTACTATAAGTAGATTTATTTATCTTTGATAAAATACAGTTAGTTTTGCACTTCCTGCGGTATGTGACGTCACAAACCGCAGCCAACCGCAGCCACAACCCACCCCAACATGAGTCCAGCCCCTCACCTAGCAACCCCTGGTTAGGCTCAACCCACTTCTGTATTAAAGCTACAGTATGTAAGATTGTAATGTAGTCTGTAACTTTTCAAACAATATATTTTTAACATATTTCTTCACTCAGTCACTATCTACTGACAAACTGATGTTAGACAAAGTAATCTCTGAAAA
>JBBPBX010040820.1:0-16360 GCA_038048925.1 Garcialebias charrua
ATTGATTCTTGATGTAAAAACACTAATAATGATGGTGGTCACTAAATGTTTGTTCAACTGTCATCTAAAGGTTGATCTCTGGTTGATTTATGGAACATTTGAACACATGTAAACTAAGAATTTGGACTTGTAGCAGGGCACCAGCAATTTGATGTAAATTTATGCAAGATTCTCAAAATTAGGTCTAAAATTAAAATGAAGATGTTTTGTTCTATTGAAAATAAATCAGTGCATTCCACTCAAATTATTACCAGGATGCAAACTATTCCACAATCATAAGCTTTATTGTGATCAAAAGTAAAATAAAAAAAATACAGCAAAATAAAACAAAAGCTTTTACATCATCAAGTAAGAAATTTGATAAACTCTCAACATTTATTTACAGTGGTATTAAGCCAATCAGCTTGTTGTAAAATGATTGAATTATCACAGAAATGGTAAATGGAGCTTATTTATATAGCGCTTTCCAGCCCCTTATGAGGGGCCCCAAAGCGTTTTACAATACCAACCATCCACCCATTCATACATACATTCATACACCGGTAGCGGCAGACTGCCATGCAAGGCGCTTTCCAGTCCGACCAGGAGCAACTCAAGGTTAAGTGTCTTGCCCAGGGACACAACGACACATGGAGTGGGGAACCGGGATTTGAACCTCCAACCTTCCGATCGGGGGACGACTGACATTACCACTATGCCACGGCCGCCCCAAATGACAAATAAACAAAATGGCTCACACAAAAGGATCATTATATAATGAAGTATCACACATACATACATGTTTCCCCTGACAAAAGCATAAACAGCATTCAGAATACACAACCTATAGATGTGGACAGTAACTATGGTAACAAACCACAAACTTCCACACCTCACAGACTATTTAACAACAAACCTGAACTGAACACTTTAGTTCTATGACCTCTTGTGGGTTTGTAACCCTTTGATGCACAACATGGGTCAAAAATGGCCCGCATTCATTTTCCAGGTTATTTCATGCTGACTGTTTCTTTGCTTCATCTTTTGAAATGAATTGATTTTATGATTGACTATTCCAAGTATTCTTTAAATATCTTGTTTTTTAATTACCAGATCATTAACTGATATTTTATTTCCTACTTTATGAACAAAAATACTTTTTATAATATATCACCAAGCGTTACTTAAAATTAAATGTTTTAATGCTATAATAAAATTTTGTTTCAAGTAATTCCTTTAGCAGTTAGTTATTTAATATTTGCAACATTTGTCATTTTGTCATACCTCCTGAAAACAGACAACACCTTCTGAACTGAACTTTATCTGTGGTTTAACAATTGAAAACTGGTGAAATGTGACCACGCACCTCTTCTTCCTTTGGCCCTCGCTGATGTCCTCTTGTGCTGGCTGCGTTTTTTTTTTTAACCCACACCTTCCCATTGCATCAATAATATGCTTCTCGAGTTTGGGTGTGTCCTCCACACGCTTCTTCATATATGGCATGACAAGCTCTTTGCCCAACTCCTTGATAAATAGACATCATGCATTACTTGCACCACCCATATATGGTACTGTAGTCAGGGTGTTGTGCATTGAAGTTGGTGTAGGCATTGAATGTAGCAAAATCCAGCATATTGTACCAGAGAACCATTTGATCCATTGTGTCCACTCCTCCTTCCATTTTACTGTAGTACTGGATCACTTCTGGTTTATTCACAAGGAAATGGATTGTCTCCTGTGTGGACTCTCATGTGTTTGTTTAAATTTTTCTTATGACTAAATCTTTGTCCACAAAGTTCACAAGGAAATGGATTGTCTCCTGTGTGGACTCTCATGTGTTTGTTTAAATTTTTCTTATGACTAAATCTTTGTCCACAAAGTTCACAAGGAAACGGCTTGTCTCCTGTGTGGACTCTCATGTGTCCTGTTTAAATTTGCCTTCTGGCTAAATCTTTGTTCACAAAGATCACAAGGAAATGGCTTTTCTCCTGTATGGGCTCTCATGTGTGAGTTTAAACTTGACTTCCGACTAAATCTTTGTACACAAAGTTCACAAGGAAACGGCTTGTCTCCAGTGTGGACTCGCATGTGTGAGTTTAAATTTGCCTTCTGGCTAAATCTTTGTTCACAAAGATCACAAGGAAATGGCTTTTCTCCTGTGTGGGCTCTCATGTGTATGTTTAAACTTGTCTTCCGACTAAATCTTTGTCCACAAAGTTCACAAGGAAACGGCTCGTCTCCTGTGTGGACACTCATATGTCTGTTTAAATTTGCCTTCCCACTAAATCTTTGTCCACAAAGATCACAAGGAAACGGTTTATCTCCTGTGTGGACTCTCATGTGTGAGTTTAAATGTGTCTTCCGACTAAATCTTTGTCCACAAAAATCACAAGGAAACGGTTTCTCTCCTGTGTGGACTCTCATGTGTGAGTTTAAATTTGCCTTCTCACCAAACCTTTGTCCACAAAGATCACAAGGAAATGGTTTGTATCCTGTGTGGACTCTTATGTGTCTGTTTAAACGTGTCTTATCACTAAATCTTTGTCCACAAAGTTCACAAGGAAATGGTTTGTCTCCTGTGTGGACTCTTATGTGTCTGTTTAAACTTGTCTTATCACTAAATCTTTGTCCACAAAGTTCACAAGGAAATGGTTTGTCTCCTGTGTGGACTCTGATGTGTGTGTTTAAATGTGCCTTCTGACTAAATCTATGACCACAAAGATCACAAGGAAATGGTTTCTCTCCTGTGTGGACTCTCATGTGTGTGTTTAAATGTGATTTTAAAGTAAATCTTTTACCACAGTCATCACAGCTTATTGATTTTGGCCTTGCCTGCACTTTCCTGCATGACTCTACACTTTTCATCTTTCTAACACATTTCTTATTAAGCAGACAGCTTGAAGACTTCACTCCTGAATGACTTTTCATGTGTCTTTGAAGAGTCCGGTTACTGACATACTGCTTACCACACTCAAAGCAGCTCAAAGATTTGTTGACGGTTTTTACTTCTGATTCAGGAGCCCTGCTCTCCTTCCAGTCTTTCATACTGTCTTCACGTTCTGATTCAGAGTCTGATGAGTTCTTTAGTAGAGAGTCAGGATTGGTCATTTCACCATCCTCTTAATCGTCCTCATTAACGTCAGTCTTTGAAGAGCTTGAACTGCCTTTGTGAGTCTTCAAATCTGGGTTTCTGCCTGTTAAGTTTGTTTATCCTCCTCACTCACTAAAGAAACTGTAGTGACCAAAACCTGATATTGGTCTCCTCCATATTTAGTTGGTCTCCCACTAGACTGGTCTCTATGATAAGAGGCTCTGGGTCCTGCTGGTCCACATCAGGCCTTCAGTCTTGAGTAACTTCTTCTTAATCAGCTCTAAACAGAGGCAGGAACCACTGAAACACATGAACATTAAGGACAATGTTACTTCAACACACACACACTCACACACACACACACACACACACACAATTTTACCCCCACAATCACATATTTTGTCTGCATATACTTTTTATATTTTAGTGTTAATATTGTTTATTTCCAAAAACTAAAGCTACAGAAACAGAAAATTATACAGAGACTGGATGTGCACGCTCCTGCGGGTCACAGTTATAAAAGTAAACAGATTAGTCTCATTGCCTGATTGTCTCTCTGCTCCTCCCTTCTCCCCAGCTCTACCCGTCTGCTTCTCTCCAGCTAATGTACTGTAACACCACCTGCTGGGGCCACGCCTCATCTTCTTCTCCCTCAGGTGGTGGAAGAGTCAGGGAGCATCCTCCTGTGGGTTCAGCTTCTCTGACAGATGTTTTTAAAAATCTGCCAGCTTCAATATGGTCTCCAGTTCTTTTTCAAACTTGTTCTGACAAATACATTATTTTATTTTGAGCACCGCTCTTGAACTTCTTATACGACATTTGGACAGCTGTCAGTCAATAATTGAGAGACACGCCTCCATTCTAGCAACACACATTCTGATAGGTCAGCTAATGGCCAGTGAGTCCACGTGGGTCATTTCTTATTTGGATCAGCACCACAAAAATGCATGTGAAATAATTGACAGAAAACCTGACAAGTTACAAAACGATGTATTTCAGCTCATCACGTGACCTCAAAACAATATGGTCCCCAATGCTGTAGGCCCCTGAACTTCATCCCAGGTCAGACTGTGCATTAAAGCAGCCCAGGAAACAGAGACATTCAACAGCACACAGAACCACTGCTGGATCTGAATCACAGTTTTGCCAAGACCCAAGGCCAGGCACCACCCTACTTCTGACTGGTTAGTAGGCCTATAGTGTGGTTGGGAGTGTAAGCTGCACCTCTGTTAAATCCAGAGAAATGTCTGTTAAATCTCTTGGTGAACTCTATTTATTTTTATCCGCAGGTACACCAGTGATCCAGCACAGTGCCAGAGTCAAGTCAGATTTATTTGTACAGCACATTTAAAACAGGAACTGTTACCAAAGTGCTTGAGTGTCATCAGACCCTGCATGCCTGGTGAACGCTTCTACTTCCTTAGCTTGGATTTTGACTCAGGCATCATCCACCAGGGCTGGGTAACAAAAACTGATTTAATTGATTTTACATTGATTGCATTTAAATTTAACAATATTGATTTAAAGGACTTGAGAATTGATTTTTTAACAGTAAAGTGCAACATGTCCAATTAAAAGTTCAAGCGTGCGGCGTACATACACAGAATGGACGATAAAGGGAATGCTGCGCTCAGCAAGTCATCTCAACTAAGATCTGACGTCTGGAATAAAAAATAAATATTAAATAGATTTAAAACAGGAAATATATAAAAATTGATTAGTAAAAGTGTTGGCAACAAATTTCATTATTGATTTGTTGTGTCATGCAATTTTGTGTCTCTCACAGCGTTGCAGAGGTGTTTTGTTCACCTGCAGAGCATGGTCAATGCTGGCTGACTGCATAACGTTGTTTGTTTGTTTTTTTACTCTGCAGTGTGAGTTGAACAGCGCGAGGGGGAAGGTGGAAGCAGAGCAGAGGCGCTGTTTTCAAAGGAAATTATGTACATTTTACAAATGACCAACGAGGAGAAAACTTTTCAACCCAAGTCTTTAAAAGTGTGGGAGCACTTCACGCTTCACAAAGTTAAAAACTGCGCAACATGCAGCTTTGAAAAGTGACGGCATGACACGGGAGAACCACGGAGATAAACGTGAACATGTGGAAGTCATGAGGATGATGAAGGAGCTCAGCAGCAGATACAAAACATCTCACTCCCAACTTGTCATGTGGTGGCAGATAAATCTCTACATTAAAACACATTGTTCTGTTTCCAAGAAAGAAAACGTAACGTCAGTCTCTGAAGTTGCAGCTTGTTTATCTGATTAATGACTGATAGAGTATGTGTGTGTTTTTATTTAATTTGTACAAGCAGTGTTTAAATGTGATTTATAAATAAATCTAACACAAAGATGATAATAATTTAATGATTACACTTCACCTTTTAATTTGCCAGCAAAGTCTGAGTGAATATACTGCTTGTATGGCAGGATGATTTGCATTTAAATAGGATCTAAAGTAATTTAATACATCTACTCAAATGTGCGCAATTAAGTATTTTATATGCGTGTGTGTTTAATTGCTCTTTGAGCTACTTTTGCCTTAACCTAACACTGTAAGTGAAACAAGGCATTTCTTGAGTTGCTGTAATTTATGCTATAATACATATAAACTATTTCACATTCCAGAAAACAACAACAAACAATGACAGCTTTCATGATGGAAATACATCATGTACACCACAGCAAGCAGCTGTCTTGACTGAAAGCATCCTTAAATGTTCGTCACTGGCATGAGGCCTCTGTCGATGGTTGAAGACGAAGGCTTCACTACAAGGATCCATACTTTTAATTAAGATTACAATGATCCACACTTTTAATCCAGATTACACTCTTCCCTCAAGGACACATTTTACAAAGTACCGTATTTTTCAGATTATAGGTCGCAACTTTTTATGGTTTTTTCAAGGCCTGCGACCTATAATCCGATGCGACCTATTTATGGATTTTTTTCCATATTTTTAGACCAATTTTTGACTCAGATATCAGCCTTTTTCACTTTGCCAGAAAAATTGTGTAGTACCACTTTTGGCCACTAGGGGCGCTGTGGCGCTGTGCATTACACTTCCAGAGGAGTACACCGACCCAAGAAGAAGAAGACCGTATGGCTTCCAGCTCATGTCTCCCAAAAACAGCTCCTGTGCTCGGACTGACTGTGTGCCTGCTGGCCTGGATGTAGCTGTTAGCTGTGTGTTTCTTAGCTGGATTTTTTGCAAGATAAGTCAAGAACCACTCAGCGGATTTTTCTGAAACTTACAGACAGTGATGGCATAGTTACATTGAAAAAGTAACTTAGTTAAGTTACTGATTAGTCCTTGGGAAAAGTAACTTACTGATTACTTGATTTGGAAAGTAACTAAGTTAGATTACTAAGTTACTTTATTAGTTACTTTCAGCAGCTGCTGACAAGAACTCTGTCACAATACATAAAAATTTTAAATGTAAAATAATTACTAATAAAAAATATTCAAAAAACACAATGGTCTTTCTAAATACTTTTGATAAAAAAATATAAGGTAGTACAGTATTTCTTGATTTCAATATCATAAATGAAGTTTGAATGAATAAAGAAATACTTGCTTTATATAAAAAAGTGTCTTTCTTTACTTCACTAAACAAATAATATTTTTACAACAAAGACTTATAAAATGTTTATTTTGAAAATGTGTCAAGTGAACAATACGTTTGTATAGGCCAGCTGTCACTCTTTCAGGGATGAAGATGTTCACATCCTTGATAGAGAGGAACAATGGTTTGAGAGAGGAGTAAAGGAGGCCATCTTTGTGAAAAGAAACCATCCATCATTAAACAGAGGTGGAGGCCTCCGGGTTCAACTGTCTCCCTCTTACAATGCTGTTATTGCTAGTGTCACTCAGCCCTCTGTGAATAGCAAACAATCAGGGTGCTAATGATCCATTGTTAGGCTGATGGTCCTCCTTGATCATGTGAGCAGCTGGTTTTGGCTGTCATCAACAAACTGGTTGATCCACTGTGAGAGGGTGCTATTTATAAGACTGAGTTGAATACAGCTCCAGACTGAGAAGTCTTTCTGATGAAATATGAAACGTTTCTACAATTTTTTTGTTGTTGTTTGTTTTGTTTTTTGAATGTCCAGAGGACCAGACTTAGCTTTTTTAGATTTTTCTACCTAGATTATTGAGCAGCATCAGGGTCTTAATCACACACTTCTTAGCTGCAGGTGGATCATGTCCTTAGTTTTTTCATAAAGTGCTGAAGTGTTGACGCTCAGTAAAGCCTGCACATCAGACGATGCAGAAAAACTCCTACAGTTTGTGTTATTGATCTGGACTGATTACCTGATAAAAGTTGCAGCTGTTAGCGCCTGTGTTCACGTTCGGATGATGTCGTTAAATCCGTTCAAGTAGACGTGTTGTTGCTGCAGGTCTTGTGAAACAAAGTCCATACAGCTTTGAATTTGCGCTCCTCTTTCCTCAAGAAAGCTGAAACTCAGGTCGCATAAAGCAGACGTCACGTCACGGTCTTTTTTTTTAATCACTCGTCCTCCTCCTCAGCTGACTTCCTCAGCTCAGCTCCAGGACGCGCTGCTGGTGTCAGGTTTCACACTCACAGCAGGTGACGGAATGTCCGCATAGACTCGTCTTTTTTTTAAATCACTCCGAGACGCATTGAGGAAATAAAATAAATACAGTACTACAGAAAATGACAAAAAGTAACGCACAATAATTTGATGAAAGTAACTTTAATCTGATTACTGGATTTTTAAATAGCAACGCGTTAGATTACTTGTTAATGAAAAAAGTGGTCCGACAAGAGTAACGCGTTACTTTGTATGCGTTACTGACATCACTGCTTACAGAATGGAATCACAGTGTGGATGTTACAAGTGAGTACCGGTAGCTTTATTAGATGTTTGAGAAAAAAAAAAAACGATCTTTTAGCTTAGCTTTTTGTTAGCTCGTGGTTGTTATTCTGTTTACCGGAATATTTTTTCTGCCTACAGAACTTAAATTATAAGACATTAATGTACGTAACGATGGCCTATATAAAACATTTGACATAAAATTCGATTTTTTTATTCATTAGAGGCGGACTTCCCGTCTTTTCATTTTTTTTATTTCATTTTACTTCAGTTTGCTTATCAAAAACTTCTAAACCACTCGGTGTATATTTTCTCTGCCTACAAAGTTTAAATTACAAGACATTAATGTACGTAACGATGGCCTATAGAAAACATTTGACATAAAATTCGATTTTTTATTCATATTCTTAGAGGCGGACTTCCCGTCTTTTCATTTTTTTTATTTCATTTTACTTCAGTTTGCTTATCAAAAACTTCTAAACCACTCGGTGTATATTTTTTCTGCCTACAAAGTTTAAATTATAAGACATTAATGTACGTAACGATGGTCTATAGAAAACATTTGACAGAAAATTCGATTTTTTTATTCGTGTTTTCTGAGAGGCGGACTCGTCTCGTGTTTAGCTTCTGTTAGCTTCTGGCAGACATTAGCAGCAGAGCTAAACACTCGGTCCATATTGCCGGGTTGACTCAGCGGTCACACGGCGCGTCAGCAGTGGATGACGCGTTACGGCGGCGGTGACGTAGGTGCGACCTATAATCCGATGCGACCTATTTATGAATTTTTCCAATTTTTTGGCAATAATTGGACACTGCGACCTATATTCCGGTGCGACCAATAATCCGGCAAATACGGTAGCTAAATATTGTGCAGGTATAAACCACCACTTGCTCCTGCTGAGGTCAGACGCTTCCCCTCCCACTCTGCTTTTCTTTGCTGCTTTGTCTGTCTGTGAAACTGCTTCTGAGCCTCTCTTGCATATCTTCCGAACCATAATTATGGACTTATTTGGCCAGTTGGTCCCTCAACACAATTGATAAATTTTCTTCAAAGGGAAAACAGGCTTTAGGCGCGTCAATTTGCCCTGTTGGCAAGCACGCAGCTGGATATCTCATTGACTTGAAGACTTGATGACGTTTCTATCTCTGCTGCCATCTGTGGATTTTAAGGACGCATAGTTAATTGGATTTATGATAACTGGTTCCTGCTACAGTATTTGGATTCAGCTGGTTGCTGGTTTTATCTACAATCAAGGAAGTCGTCGGCAGCAAATTGGGACCCAATCATGCTGCTTGCCTTTATGATGGCTTGGTTCGTGCCCGTGTACCCAGACTCAATTGCCTTGGGCAGAATGGATCAGATCTCTGGGATTTTACTCAGGCACGTTCCATTTGTGTGGTCATGTAATTTGGACATTTCAGAACCGTTTTTGGACCAACACAGACTCAAGGTACCAGTAGTTGTCATTATGTTCTGCCTGTCCACAAAACAACTGTGTGTTTATCTGAATCAGGCTCTCCAGGCTGGCCTTGAAGGCCACTTTATCTGAATACGCCTGGAGGGCACACAATCTGATGCTCACCCCTGCCCATCGGACAATTCCACTGACAACCAGAGTGAACCAGCTGAATAAACATTCTGTCATCATTTCAGGACTCTTGGATTCTTATTTGCATTGACCTTGGCAATTCCCCGGTAACTGACAGAGATGTTATGTTCATGTTGTCATTTATTGTTTGCAAATTGTTTAAAACAACAATGGGTTAAATTCAAGTAAAGTTAGTTGCAAACCGGATGTGACTTCCAAGCGGATGCGACATCCAAAGCGGATAATCTCCTACGGTAAAACAATATTGGCATGAGTATACGATAAGCAGAGCTTGAGCAGAGTACTGACAACGTATTGTAAGTTTCCTTGTTGTTCAGCATGTTGAGCACTAATGAGAAGGATAAAGATAGGTTGTATTTTTGTGTGATGCTTACACTGTTTTTTACATCTTAATGAAGGTGTGTCACAACAAAAGTTGCAGCAAGAATTCTCCAGCTAGTAACGTGGGTCATGAGGTGAATCATCTGCGCTAAGTGTAGCTTGATGCTAATGTGCTGCTCATCTGTATATATTTTACGTGTAAAAGTGTACATACTCAGTTATTTTAAGGTTATTCTTTGTGTTTATAGTTCTCACGGTGGTGAAAGCAGTCTGACAATGAGAATAAAGATGTCCTTGTTCAACTAAATAAAACCATCAGTTATTAAGAACTTGTCCTTCGTGAGTTGCTAGAGGGAGTAACAGTGAGAACTCACCTGCTCTTCACAAGTGACAGAGTAAGGGAGACCAAGACAACTGAGTGGCGTCTGCAAGTGATTTCCTGCCTCAGTTACTGTTCCTGTCATCAGCTGAGGACAAGTTTTCTCATCTCAGCAGCAAGTAAAAGATTTGTGCACATTTGCACAAGTGTCCACAAGGTTGCGACAAACTCCATGTTTTATGCTGCTAAGTTCAAGTAAAGCATCTTCTGATGATCGTCATAAGGTATAAGAAACAGTGTTGCCAGGTGTACGATAATTATCGTATTTGTACGATAATTTTACCCTCTGTACGATGTACGATCAATAATCCCGAAAAAGACCAAAAATACGATAATTTGGCCATTCTGTGAACGTGTAGTTGTGATCAGTTTCCATCAGCCTGTCGCATGGTCACAACTGTCTGTCGGAGTTTTTTTGTGAACCCTGAAGGCGTCTTGAAATTCCAGCCAATCGTGCTTTTCTAAATGTGACAGAAGAGTGACGTATATGCAGAACAACGACCATGATTGGCTGAAAAGTCCGCTGCACCCGCCCCATGCGTTAGAAAAAGCAGAGCCGTGTGACACGGTCTGGAAGAAGTGATGAAAATGATAGAACGTTTATATAAAGTTGAACGTTAAATTATAATAAATAAATATATTAAGAAAACATGACAGGAAAACTGGGACATTATTACTGATACAGGAAGACATTTACACAACATTCATAAGGTAAGATATACAAGGAAAGCAGGAAGAAACAGGAACTTACTCGCATTAGAACAGGACACACAGACCTTAATAAATCTCTTAAAATAATTGCAAAGCATGAAACAGGACTTTTTTGTGACATGTGCACCAGCAATTTCCCTGAAACGGTTCAACATGTCTTTATGGAATGTCCAGGGTATGAAACAAAGAATGCATTTCCAAAAATAAATAAATAAAATGAATATTAAATTTACAATTAGGGATTTTTGAATGTCCAGAGGACCAGACTTAGCTTTTTTAGATTTTTCTACCTGGATTATTGAGCATGCATCAGGGTACAATTAGGGATGTTTTTAGCAGTGATATCAGTAAAGTTAAAGATCAAGTTATTATTTCCTTGAAAATACAAACTTAATAGACAGAATTTAGTTGAGTTATTAAATTAGGTCTATGGTTCCCACCAGTACTGACGCCACAAAGCTGTGAGTGCCGGTTAGACGCTCAACAACAGAGTGATAGTGCTTGTTATTTTGTTTATGATGGATGTACGATAATTTCCCTCAAAATACGATAATTCTAGGGCTCTAGTACGATAATCCTACATTTCGCACCTGGCAACACTGATAAGAAAGGAACTTTCAAGCCTTCAAATTGAGCACTTTTTATTTTATTGTAAATATCCAATTTAATAATACTGATGTGATACAGTATTAAGAAAGTTATTTACAGGTGTTTTTCATTTATTTTACATATATGTTGATGGTTTTCTTACAGTTCAGCTTCCTTAACAAAATACAAAGAACTCTAAACAGTGAATAATAAGGGTTCATAAATCATTTGTTTAAGATTAATGAATATTATCTATCGCGTGTGTAACCTGTCAGTAACACAATGTCTCAAAGGAGTGACAGAGAGCTGTTTAAAGATGTCCCCAGCCCACAGCCCCACTCTTTTATCCACAGTTTGCCTCTTCTGGCAGCTAAGGAGCAAGAAGGAAGCCAAGTAAGTTTAAACATTCTGCCATCAACAAGTGCCATTCCACGAGCTTCTGAAACAAACCCAAATGAAATTTGAAAAGGTCAAAGAATGCATACATTAACTGAAAAGGGTAAGGAACTGCATGATTAAAAAAAATGAAGGAGCTGGAGCATCTTTTTGAATTCAGATGTAAAAAATGGAAAGATCAGGCTAAAGGTGCAAATCATTCATTCTCTGGCCAATGTTCAGATGATATGCTACAAGCCATCATAAACAATATTGGCTCTGTTTCAAGCAAACTCAGTGCAGTGTATGAAAGCTGGCGTCGTTGCTATTCCTGATAGTAATGCACGTCACAAAATCGAAACTTGTGAAGCAGTTACCAAAAATATTGTCAAAACTGCTAAGAGTTGACTTCAAGTAAAACAGCCCATTGGTCATGAGACAGACGAGCTACAGTTTAATGAAACTGAATCTGTATATATGTCTGGAAAATTGCATGTGTTAAGTCTCAGCTCACAATTCTATCATTCAAATCAATCCCAAGCATCATCAAGAGTCACTTCCAAATGATCTAGTGCTGTATCTTCTGTCAAACAAAAAGCTGCTGCTGAAATCGCTGCAGCTCAAGCAACTTTAGAAATAATCCAAGAGCATCAGTTTCAGCAAGAAGAACTTCAAAGACTTGAAGCTGAAAATAAAAGGCAGCTTGCAGAACAAATAGCTGAAGCTTAAATGTGACATTTTAAATTAAAGGAAGAAGAACCAAAACTTTAAATAATGCTGGAAGTGGAAAATACAACTCGGCAGAAAGTTTTGGAAGACAAGCAGAGAGAACTGGAATGTTTAGAAGTACTAAAGCAGTTAAAAGGTGCTGAGGCTCGCATGAAAGTGTATGAACAAAATGAGGATTGTGAGGATGAAATTAAACAGCTACTGTTTGAATGTGAACTGGAGAAAGAGAGCAACAAAGATTTTGTAAAATGTACACCTTACATTCCAGATGTGTTCCCACCGCAAACTACGACAACACCACAGCCAGATAATAGCATAGCAACACTTGCCAAGGTATTAGCAGAAACTATCATAGCAAGTCGTCTTCCCATACCAGAACCTAGGGCTGGACGATATGGCCAAAATTTTTATCACAATATCCATCCATCCATCTTCTTCCGCCTATCCGGGGTCGGGTCGCGGGGGTAGCAGCCTAAGTAGGGAGGCCCAGACTTCCCTCTCCCCAGCCACTTGGAGCAGCTCCTCCGGGGGAATCCCAAGGCGTTCCCAGGCCAGCCGAGAAACATAGTCCCTCCAGCGCGTCCTGGGTCTTCCTCTGGGTCTCCTCCCGGTGGGACATGCCCGGAACACCTCACCAGGGAGGCGTCCAGGAGGCATCCTAACCAGATGCCCGAGCCACCTCAACTGGCTCCTCTCGATGTGGAGAAGCAGCGGCTCTACTCCGAGTCCCTCCCGGATGACTGAGCTTCTCACCCTATCTCTAAGGGAGAGTCCAGCCACCCTGCGGAGAAAACTCATTTCAGCCGCTTGTATCCGAGATCTTGTTCTTTCGGTCATAACCCAAAGCTCATGACCATAGATGAGGGTGGGAACGTAGATCGATCGGTAAATTGAGAGCTTTGCCTTTTGACTCAGCTCTCTCTTCACCACGACAGACCGGTACAGCGCCCGCTTCACTGCGGACGCTGCACCTATCCGCCTATCGATCTCACGCTCCAGTTTTCCCTCATTCGTGAACAAGATCCCGAGATACTTAAACTCCTCCACTTGGGGCAGGACCTCCTCCCCGACCCGGAGAGGGCATGCTACCCTTTTCCGGCTCAAGACCATGGCCTCGGATTTGGAGGAACTGATCCTCATCCCGGCCGCATCACACTCGGCTGCAAACCGCTCCAGTGAAAGTTGTAAATCACGAACTGATGAAGCCAGTAGGACCACATCATCTGCAAAAAACAGAGAAGCGATTCTAAGGTCACCAAAACGGATCCTCTCAACACCTTGGCTGCGCCTAGAAATTCTGTCCATAAAAGTTATGAACAGAATCGGTGACAAAGGGCAACCTTGGCGGAGTCCAACTCTCACCGGAAACGAGCCTGACTTACTGCCGGCAATGCGGACCAAGCTCTGACACCGGTCGTACAGGGACCTAACAGCCCTTATCAAAGGGCCTGGTACCCCATACTCCCGGAGTACCCCCCACAGAACCCCCCGAGGGACGCGGTCGAATGCCTTCTCCAAGTCCACAAAGCACATGTAAACTGGTTGGGCAAACTCCCACGCACCCTCCAGGACCCTGCTGAGGGTGTAGAGCTGGTCCAGTGTTCCACGACCAGGACGAAAACCACACTGCTCCTCCTGAATCCGAGGTTCGACTATCCGACGGACCCTCCTCTCCAGAACCCCTGAATAGACCTTACCAGGGAGGCTTAAGAGTGTGATCCCCCTATAGTTGGAACACACCCTACGGTCCCCCTTTTTGAATAGGGGAACCACCACCCCAGTCTGCCAATCCAAGGGAACTGCCCCCGATGTCCACGCGATATTGCAGAGTCGCGTAAGCCAACACAACCCTACAACATCCAGAGCCCTAAGGAACTCCGGGCGAATCTCATCCACCCCCGGAGCCTTGCCACCGCGGAGCTTTTTAACCACCTCGGCGACCTCAGCACCAGAGATCGGAGAACCCGACCCAAAGTCCCCAGGCTCTGCTTCCTCAGTGGAAGACGTGCCAGTAGGATTGAGGAGGTCTTCGAAGTATTCCGCCCACCGACTCACAACATCCCGAGTTGAGGTCAGTAGCACGCCACCTCCACCATAAATGGTGTTGGTCTCGTACCTCTTTCCCCCCCTGAGACGCCGGATGGTGGACCAGAATCGCCTCGAAGCCGTACGGAAGTCATTCTCCATGGCCTCTCCGAACTCCTCCCACGCCCGAGTTTTTGCCTCAGCAACCACCCGAGCCGCATGCCGCTTGGACTGCCGGTACCTATCAGCTGCTTCCGGGGTCCCACAAGCCAAAAAGGCCCAATAGGACTCCTTCTTCAGCCTGACAGCATCCCTCACTGCCGGTGTCCACCACCGGGTTCGAGGGTTGCCACCACGACAGGCACCAACAACCTTGCGGCCACAGCTCCGATAAGCTGCCTCGACAATAGAGGCGCGGAACACGGCCCACTCGGACTCCATGTCCCCCGCCTCCCTTGGAACGTGTTCAAAGCTCTCCCGGAGGTGGGAGTTAAAGCTCCGTCTTACGGGAGACTCTGCCAGACGTTCCCAGCAGACCCTCACAATACGTTTGGGTCTGCCAGGTCTGACCGGCATCCTCCCCCACCATCGGAGCCAACTCACCACCAGGTAGTGGTCAGTTGACAGCTCCGCCCCTCTCCTCACCCGAGTGTCCAAGACATGCGGCCACAGATCAGATGAGACGACAACAAAGTCGATCATCGAACTGCGACCTAGGTGTTGAGAGGATCCGTTTTGGTGACCTTAGAATCGCTTCTCTGTTTTTTGCAGATGATGTGGTCCTACTGGCTTCATCAGTTCGTGATTTACAACTTTCACTGGAGCGGTTTGCAGCCGAGTGTGATGCGGCCGGGATGAGGATCAGTTCCTCCAAATCCGAGGCCATGGTCTTGAGCCGGAAAAGGGTAGCATGCCCTCTCCGGGTCGGGGAGGAGGTCCTGCCCCAAGTGGAGGAGTTTAAGTATCTCGGGATCTTGTTCACGAATGAGGGAAAACTGGAGCGTGAGATCGATAGGCGGATAGGTGCAGCGTCCGCAGTGAAGCGGGCGCTGTACCGGTCTGTCGTGGTGAAGAGAGAGCTGAGTCAAAAGGCAAAGCTCTCAATTTACCGATCGATCTACGTTCCCACCCTCATCTATGGTCATGAGCTTTGGGTTATGACCGAAAGAACAAGATCTCGGATACAAGCGGCTGAAATGAGTTTTCTCCGCAGGGTGGCTGGACTCTCCCTTAGAGATAGGGTGAGAAGCTCAGTCATCCGGGAGGGACTCGGAGTAGAGCCGCTGCTTCTCCACATCGAGAGGAGCCAGTTGAGGTGGCTCGGGCATCTGGTTAGGATGCCTCCTGGACGCCTCCCTGGTGAGGTGTTCCGGGCATGTCCCACCGGGAGGAGACCCAGAGGAAGACCCAGGACGCGCTGGAGGGACTATGTTTCTCGGCTGGCCTGGGAACGCCTTGGGATTCCCCCGGAGGAGCTGCTCCAAGTGGCTGGGGAGAGGGAAGTCTGGGCCTCCCTACTTAGGCTGCTACCCCCGCGACCCGACCCCGGATAAGCGGAAGAAGATGGATGGATGGATGGATTTTTGACCGGACCAATCAGAGAACAGAAGGCGGAGTTTTGAACGACGTCGACTGACGTCGTCAGTTAAAATGGCTGCCGCCACGAAGGAATTTTCATGAAAACAAGGTAAAAAAACTATTATTTCTTTGCTGAG
>JBBPBX010040821.1:0-14643 GCA_038048925.1 Garcialebias charrua
CGAACAAAGTCCCAGAGTTCACGATCTGGCCTCGGCCCCACAGCGTCCCGGAGTCCAAAAGAAAAAAAAGAAAGCGTCTCCTAGCCGGAGCTCATAGAGGGGGAAAAAGGCAAACTCGGCACTCATATACCTATCCCTGTGTGTGTGTATGGACTCTATGTGCTTTTCACTTTACTTACATGTACGAAACCTGCAAAAAAAATGCACATTCAAATGAAATACTAACAGTAGTTCACGTTATTTTACTGTTAAGTGCTAACACAAACAACCGTAGCTACACTACGGTGTAATCTAGCCCACCCGTAGACAGAACAGTATACAGCCAAGGTAAATTTAGTGTTTTCAATAGCAGACATTTAGTGACAAACGGAGATCTGCTCACCGGAATGAAGGCGCCAGTTGGCTGTAGCGTGCTCGACCACTTGGGGATCGGAATAATAATTGACTTCTTCCAAAAAGAAGGAACCGTATGTTGGTCAAGTGATTGCTGAAAAATAGGGCACCAGACTGGAGTGAGCTCTTCAGCACAGGTTTTTAAAAGAAAGGCAGAAATACCATCAGGACCAGCAGATTTATTCTTACTAACTCCACTAAACAGCGCCTGAATTTTGTAAGGATTAACTTCCAGTTTGGTACAGGAATCATCAAGATCAATGGACTGAAGAACTTCATCACACTTTGAAGTAGGATCTTGTGTTTCAAACCTCATAAAAAAATTGTTGAGCTCATTAGCTTTTTTAAGATCATCATCTGTGATGAGACACTTTCTCTTTGTAGTCATATTGACTGCTGTTTTCATAGAGTCCCATAACTTTTTTGGATCCTTCAATGCAAAGTTCTTCTCCATAATGTCCCTATGTTTGTTCCTAGCTTCTCTCAGTCTTTGGTCGAGTTCTTTTTGCACTATTTTCAACCCTGTATAGTCCTGTTTTTTAAAAGCTATTTTCTTGCGGTTAATACAGTTCTTAACTTCTTTATTTATATAAGGTTTGTTATTTGGATATACTTTAACCACCTTTTTTGGAACCACACAATCAACACAGAACTTTATGTAATCGGTTATTGTTTCAACAGCAAGATTAATCTCCAGTTTGTTAAAAATGTCCCAGTTTGTGCATAAAAAAGAGCCCTTTAGAGTCTCAATACTGTCTTCGGACCACACAGATACTGTCTTGAGCTGTGGTTTGTTCCTTTTAAGCATAGTTTTGTATGTAGGGATTAGATGCACTGTATTGTGGTCAGAGTTAGAGAGGGGAGGTTTTGGTTTAGAACAATATGCATTCTTTATGTTACCATAGCATTTGTCTAAAACTCTGCTGTCCCGGGTGGCACAGTTAACAAATTGTTCATACCCAGGGAGGGATAACTCTAATTTACAGCTGTTAAAATCCCCCATTATAAAAACAGGAGCTCCAGGTGAGCGGGTCAGTTGATCCTGGACACAGTCTGCAATTTGAGCTGCTGCCCGTGCAGCGTTGCCGCTGGGAGGGACGTAAACGGCACAAATTAAAATGTTGCCAAACTCCCTGGGAAGATAATGGGGTCTCAAAGAGAGACACAGCAGCTCAACATTTGAGTTGCATATGGTTTCCCTCACAGTGTGATTTCTGCACCAGGACTCACTGACGTACACGCAGATGCCTCCTCCGCGGCTCTTCCCCGAGTTCTCATTACGGTCCGCCCGAACAGCAGAGAACCCCTCCAGCTCGATAACAGAGTCAGGGATGTCAGATTTGAGCCAGGTCTCCGTGATCACCAGCATGCAGGACTCCCGGTACTCAAAGCATACCTTGGCGTTAATGCGGAGCTCATCCATCTTACTCCTCAGAGAGCGTGCGTTGCAGAGTAAAATGCTGGGCAGAGGTGGCCGACTGCCTCGTCGGCGGAGCCGTTGCCGTACTCCTCCCCTTCTGCCTCTCTTCCGTCGAAGTCGTCCTCCTGGTGGTTTAATTCTCACCGATTCAGGCAGGTTCGCAGGCGGTGTAGTTGAAGCAGGGCGAAGAGAAAGCAACGCGTCACTGGAGTAAGTGAGAAGATGGCCTTCCTCATGTGGAAAAGTTTGACACGTATGCAGAAGTTTTAAGACGATGAGCGCCAGGAGCAGTTTTTGTATAAATGATGCCATCGTGCTACAAAATGCTCAAACACAGTCACTCCAAAAGATAGGCAAGATAAAAAATAAAAAAATAAATAAAATAAAAGATGATTAAACAACAGCGGCAGAAGTAGCGCACGAGTCCGGGTCGCCAGCAGAGCAGCGCACCTGCAGCTCGTTAGAGTGAGTCAAAACATGCAGCTTCATTTTGAAACTAAAAAGCATTTCTATTACTCCATTTTAATTTTGAAATATGGGACATAACTGCTTCCATATCACCTGTATAAATAAATGTTGAATGAAATCCCTTTGAGTTCACCATGTTTGTCTCCAGCTGTCCAGCAGGTGGCAGCAGAGCACCAGAAGATCGATATTCTTTTCCTGATAGTTGTGTACAATAACTTGATTTGACTGATTCAGACTTTGTTACTGTTTTTTCTGTTTTTTAACATTCTCAGACTGTGATACATTGACCTGAGTCCAGCTGTACCACGAGTATAACTAAGAGTATAAAAAATAAGATGAAGTATTTACTTGAAAATTATATATTTTTTGTAATAAAAAAAAGAAAAACATCAGATACACAAGAGAGAATCAGATAAAACTGCACATTGGTTTCATTCACAAACCAGCTGTCTGAGGGTTGATAAACTTCATTTTACATGAAAGTGGAACTGGATCAGGTCAGTCTGTTCATTTAAAAAATATTGTTGCACAGAAGTTGCAGAACTGCACCGCAGAGGTGCAAAACTCACTATGAGGCTTTTGTACAATCTAGGAATTCAAAAAATGTAAAAATACTTTTCTCTGAAATGTAAAACTGGAGCCTGCTCGTGATCGATTTACTAGAATGTTATAGAAATGTTAATGATGCAATACAATGATCATTTTTGTTCAGCTGAGCAGAAAAATCAACTTTTGCTTTTTGGTTTGATAAAATAAAGCAAAGTAAAATTATTGTAATTTTATCTGTTAGTTTTTTATGTACTTTAAATTCACATTTGGTTCTTTAACAAGTAGAATAAATAAATATTTGGAGTAATAACAGTTGTGTTTAACTTTTTCTTTTAGTTAAGATTTTTATAATACATCTGTAAACTCATCTAACAATATTGTTTAAAGCATAATTTGAAGAAGCATTTTTCACTGCAATGAAGCTGCAAGTCTTTGGAGTTTTACTTTGCTCATTCTTTGTAAAACAGCTCCAAATCAGTCAGACTGGATGGAGGTCGTCTGTGAACAGCAGCTGTCGAGTCCTGTCGTCAATCCTCCGTGAGATTTTGGTCTGACATGAATATGTTGGATATGAACATCACATCATCGCTCTGGCTGGATGTTTCGAGTTGTTGTCCAGCTGGAAGGTCAGATTTTCTTCCAGGATTATCCTTTGTTTATCTCCATCCATCTTCCCATCATCATTCATCATCATCACCTTTATTAAAGACACAAGAGGGTCCATATAAAAAAACACAATGCCAATAGATAATTTAAAAAGATAAAACAATAAAAATAAAAGATCCCAAGTGTAAGTCACAGATTTACAAAAGGCTGAAACACCAGTGGATCCACATTCTGAACTTAAACCTGACTGAGCTCTGTGCAACATCTGTTAGTATCAGGATGATGTTATTTGTAGAATCACGTAATTTGTACATAAGGTTACGTAATGCAGCATAAAAAGTGGAGACACCAACAAATAACTGACTTGCTCTGGTCCATCTCGGCCTCCTGCAGCATCCTCGTTCCGTTACGCCACTTTGAGTTTCTGTAAACTGCTTCGCTTGTATCGTCTCCACAAGTGGGCAGTATGGAGGAGTGCAGTGAGCACCAAAGTTCATGCTCAATCATCCAGGTATCAAATCCAATAATTCTCAGTCAGGTCATCTGGACAGTTTATTTTTTATAGAGAGGTTTCGCCCTCTATCCGGAGGGCTTCATCAGTCTGAGGAGTTGCGGTCAACTGTTTCCCCACCAAGCAGTGAACTTCTTAAACTTCTTAAACTTTCATAACGTGAGTGCAGTATGCCTTAAAAAAAGCCGTTTTCACTGATACAGAACACAACTTGCGTACAAGCATGTTTTGTGTGTACATTAAACAACGCTGCCTGTAAATGTCCATGTCATCAGCCAGATCATCAGTTATATAATGTCCCAGGTATTTAACAGCAGCACACACTTTAAGAACAGCACCAGATCATCAGTTCTGACCAGCTTTTAAAAATAAAAAGCACCCCCGCAGCTGTTTTACTACCACCACCGTGTTTCACAGTGGGGGCAGTGTTTGTGTGGTGTTAGCTTTCTGCCTCACGTCACGTTTTGTGTTTCCTACATGGCTCGTGACAAACTGCAAACAAGACTTATTTTAGGCTTCACCCACTATGACAAGGTGCTGTTTGTAAGACTGAGTTTGTTGCAGCTCCTCGGACTGATGAAGTCTTCTGGATGAAAGATGAAACGTTTCAACAAGAAGAATATGTCCAGAGCACCTGACTTAACTTTGCTGGATTTTTCTACCTGGATTACAGGTAGTCCTCGACTTACGACGTAGATCCGTTCCTACGCAGCATTGTAAACCGATTTTAGATGTAAGTCGAAATATACGTACATACTGCACCATATACATGTACAGTACTGTATTACCAAGCACTTAGCCTATCCTAACACAGTACCCTACATAATTATCAAAAAACACATATGTTTGGGAGCCATAATGAAGGGAAAAAAGAGTTATGGGATGCTGGTGACGCCGTATTCCTCCGTCCATCGGCCGTATTCTCTATTACGTTTACGACGTAAAACCGCTGTCCAGCTCGGTCCATCTGCCATATTCCGTTCCGTTTATGACGTAAAACCGCCGTCAACCTCGGTCCAGAACGTTTACAGTAAGGTCTCCGCCTGTCCTTTTCCACTGCTTCGCCGCTGGTTCTGCAGTCAACCTCGGTCCATACGTAACATATTCCTCCGCCTCTGTATTCCTCCGCCGCTACGTTTACGACGTAAAACCGGAACCTGCGTAACTCTGCTTTTCAAAATATGTATATGTTTTTTATCTTATTTTATGGGAGATGCACCGTAACCACGAAACGTCGTAACCCGAGGACTGCCTGTATTGGGCATAAATCAGGGAGACTTCTTATAATTTTTGTTCAACAACAGCTTTCTTTTTGCTTCTGTTCCATAAAAGCCAGATTTGTGGAACACATAACTACAGGTAGTAGGTGACCTGTGGACAGATTGTCCCACCTGAGCTGTGGCTCTCTATCACTTCTCCAGAGTGACCATGAGGCTTCTTGGCTGCCTGTCAGATTAGGTGGACGCCCATGAGTTGGTAAGTTTGCAGTTGTGCTGCACTGTTTCCATTTTCAGATTGAAGAGTCAGCGTTTCACTGTTATTCTGTCCTCCACTAACTTTCCCTTCCACAGGATGAGCCTGCAGTGTCCTCTGTTGGGCGGTGCTGTCACTCCTGACAGCAGCTGACTCAGCTGTTTCCTCAACACCTAAAGACTGCTGGAGGATTAAAGACTGAGCTGATCACCCAAACAATGAACATTAAAACTCACAAGGTGACTGTTATCGCGTCAGTCAGTTACTCTTCTAGGCGTACCGTTTTTTTTTTTTTTACTAAGTTACCTATTCTCCTACTCAGAAACAATTAAGTACTCCCAAGTCTTCTGGTGGCCTTCGTTGTTTCATCGTTCCCATCAAATCAAATCCCATTGTGATATCCGCTGCAGTCATTCCCCTGCAAACATGAGGCAGTTCAGCTTATGTACTGTACATGCCGGTCCATTTCTTTGTTCATCCTACAACAGCTGCTGATGACATAACCAGACTGCTGGAATCCTCGCACCTTCTCCAAAGTAACCTGCAGACACGATCAATTGAAAAAATAATTCTACATTTTGACCTAAATAAATTGTCTGGCCTTTACTCACAGCTGGATCTGCTCAGAGCTGATTGATTACTGACTCACCTGCGGGTTATTAATCTGAATCCTCAACATGAATCAGTACACACGAGTCTTCATCTTTTAGATTTTACCTCCTCAGGGGTCTCCACAGCAACTCCTCCATTTCACTCTGTCCTCTGCATCCTCTGTCCTCACTCCAACTACCTCCATGTTCTCTCTAACTGCATCCATATATCTCCTCTTCGTCTTTTTCCTGGCAGCTGCATTTCTAACATCCTTCTACCAATATACCCCCTGTCCCTCCTCCTGACATGTCCAAACCATCTCAGTCTGGTCTCTAACTTCATCTCCCAGTTGTTCAACCTGTGCTGAACCTCTGATGATCTCATTCCTAATCTTATCCATCCTCATCACTGAAAACCTCAACATCTTCATTTATGCCACTTCCAGTTCTTTCTCTTGTCTTTTTGTCAATGCCACTGTCTCCAGACTATAAAACATAGCATGTCTCACTAGGTTTGTCATGTCGCAAAAAACAATAAATCAATTAATCGCAAGATAAATTAAAATTATCGACCTAATTTTCATTTATCGGCTTCATCTTTTCTTCATGTCTCTCTCTTTCTCTGCATGTCTCTCTCTTTCTATTGAAGACACTACGGTTGACCTCCACCTCTCTAAGTTCTCTTCTATATGTTCCCTGTTCTCACCACTCATCACAATGTCATCTGCAAACATCATAGTCCACGGGAATTCCTGCCTGACCTCATCTGTTAGTCGGTCCATCACCAGAGCAAACAAGAAGGGGCTCAGAGACGATCCTTGATGCACTCCCATCTCCAACTCTAAGTCATCTGTCACTCCTACAGCACATGTCACCACTGTCCTGCTGTCTTCATACATGTCCTGTACCAGTCCAACATACTTCTCTGCCACTCCAGATTTCCTCATGCAATACCACACCTCCTCCCTTGGCACCCTGTCATATGTCAAATTTAATTTTAAAAAAAATTAGAAAACTAAGAAATCACATTTATAGAAATATTCAAAGCCTTTAGTTAACACTTTGTTGATTCGCCTTTGGCAGCAATTACAGACAAAAATATTTTTGAATTTGATGCCACAAGCTTTGCACGCCTATCTTTAGGCCGTTTCTCCCATTCTTCTTTGCAGTACTTCTCAAGCTCCATGAGGTTGGCTGGGAAACATCTTCACACAGACATTTTCAGATTATCTCCTGATATGTTCAATCTGATTAAAGTCTGGTCTCTGGCTTGGCCCCTCCAGAACATTCACAGAGTGGTCCTGAAGCTACTCCTCTGAGATATTGGTCGTGGGCTTTGGGTCGTTGTTCTGCTGAAAAATGAATCGTCACCCTGGTCTGAGGTCAAGAACATTCTGGAGCAGGTTTTATCTGGGATGTCTCTGCACATTGCTGCATTCATCTTTTCCTCTATCCTGACTGATCTGCCAGTTCATGCTGCTGAAAAACATCCCCATAGCATGATGCTGCCACCACCATACTTCAGTGGATGATAGTGACCTGGGGCCTCATGTATCAACCATGCGTGCGCACAAAAACATTGCGCACGTCACTTTCCACGCAAAGTGGCGTATGTATCAAATCTGATATGAACGGGAATATCTGCGCATCCACGTAGAAATCCACGGCTGCTCCCCTGTTGGCGTACGCACGTTTCTGTGGTTATTGTTCCTTTGGCGACACTTACAGGTGATCTGTGAAACCGTGTCCACGATGTGAAAACAATCATAAATCCCACCAAACACACATGATTAACGATTATTACATCCACATGGACGCAATTAGATGAGTGGATATAAAAGCATGCGCCAGATAGTGGCAACAATATTGACAACAATAGCTATGTTTCCATCCAATTTAAATTCGATTTTTGAGCGAATTTTAGAAAATTTCGCTAAAATGTAAATTAAAATTATGAGGATCAGAAGTGTTTCCATTAACTGGCTTGAAGCGCATCTGCAATGCCACGCAAAGCGTCTCTACGTCAGACGTCAGCGTCATTACGTCACACGTCAGCGCCATACGTCAGACGTCAGCGTTACGCACTTCCACAGTAAACAGGAAGTAGCGTTTGAAAACAGACATCTCGGCAAAATGGAGAGAATATTTCAGGTATGTGTTGCTATCGGGCAAGTTGTATTTATTCTGTCATGCCAACTAGTTTTAGCGATGTTACATGTTGTCCGGAGCGGAAACAGCTGATCAGTCACGTGACGTGAATGTTCGCTGCGGCAGAACTGAGTCGGCTAATCTGTTTCCATCTGTCGTTTAGCCGACTCAGCTCTGAATCGACTCCCCAAAAACTACCTCAAGCGAGCGTATAAACTTTAGAGCGACTTAGAGGAAGTTAACTCGAATTATGCCGTTTCCATTTAGCTTTTCTGATGCGATGCTTCATAATGCGCACCTAGAAACCTTGATGGAAACACGCCTATAGAGATGTAATTTCTTTAGATAAGAAGTTAACCAAGGTGTATTAACACGCCTACGTTTAGGTCAGTGGGTAAAGCGCTTGCCTTTAGTTCCAAAGGTCGTGAGATCGACTCCCGCATGGTACAACGTTTTTCTTTTTTTTTTCGTTCCAGATTGAAATACACATGAAAACTATTTACAAAACAATAAATCGTCTGCTTCCTTTCATTTCATGTATTGTTCTATTTCTTGTTGTTTCATTCAATAGTTTTCCTGTGGTCTTTAAATCTGGAATGAAAAAAAAAAAACATTGTACCAAGCGGGAGTCGATCTCACGACCTTTGGGACGAAGGGCGGGCGCGTTCGCCACTAAGCTATACAGGCATGTTAGATCAGCTTGGTCAACTTCTTATTTAAAAGTGGATGGTTTGTTTTGCACTGTGCGTGCCGAATGAAGCCTTTTTCCGTGCTTCTCTGCCTCACTCAGAAGTGATTTCTGTTCACAGTCCGTGAAGTTCCTCTTTTTTCCACGTTCCGACATGGTTTGCAATGGAGCAGAGACGACATTCCTGTCGTGCATGGCATATTTGAATGACTTTGCATATTCATACGGAGGCGTGTCAAGGGCGGAGTCGGCCACTCTCTCATGTGCGCTGAATTCCACGTTGATTGTGTTGTACATAAGGAATGTGCGTGGATTCCGGTGTACGCACAGTTTGATAAATCTGGATTTTTTTGTGCGTGGACACTTTTCTGGATTTGTCCGTACGTGACTTTTCAGTAAGAAATCTACGCAAGTCTTTGTACATGAGGCCCCTGGTGATGAGCGGTGCCTGGTTTCCTCTAAACATGACGCCTGGTACTCACAACAAAGCAAACTCCAGATGGGCTGCATCTGTCCACTCTACCATACAGGCCTGATTGGATTGCTGCAGAGATGGTTGTCCTTCTGGAAGGTTCTCCTCTCTCTACAGAGGAATGCTGGATCTCTGACAGATGGATAATCTGGTTCTTGCTCACCTCCCTGACAAGGCCCTTCTCCCACAATCGCTCGGTATAGATGACCAGACATCTCTAGGAAGAGTCCTGGTGGTTTCAAATGTTTTCCATTCATGATTGATGAAGGTCACTGTGCTCACTGGGCCTTCAAAGCAGCAGAATCTTTTTTGTATCCTTCCCCAGATTTATGCCTCAACACAATCCAGTGTTGTAGGTCTACAGACAATTCCTTTGACTTCATGCTTGGTGTTTGGTCATGCACCGTCAGCTGTGGGACCGTATATAGACAGGTGTGTGCCTTTCCAAATCAAGTCCACTCGACTGAATTTACCACTGGTGGACTCCATTTAAGTTGTAGAAACATCTCAGTGATGATCAGTGGAAACAGCACGCATCTGAGCACAGTTTTAAGCATCATGGTAAAGGCTGTGAATACTTCTATAAATGTGATTTCTTAGTTTTTCCACATTGTCATAATAGGGAATTTCACTAGGTGAATGCTGCTTTACCACATCCATTACTCATTACTGCGAGGGAGAACTCTTGAAGCACCTCTTGATGAAAGAAAGCACCATAGGGATCTAAACAACCATAAAGTTCTTGTAAAACTGCAATGATCCTGGCTGGGTCCTCCATATCTACCTGGGGATTGAACTTTATGTCCTCTCACACTTCTCCTTCCAGATGATCAAATATGAAAAATGCCTCATTGGCCTCAGATAAATGGAGTACAGTACTTTTCTGCAAGCGTGCACCTCCTCAAGTCATTCAGCTAAACTTGTACCTTTCTTTCTCCTAAACATAGGACATCTCCTATCCTGTAGGGCAGGCTAAACATTAGTCTTGCCATTAATAATAATAATAATAATGAATTCAATTTATAATGCACTTTTCATTAATAAAAATCTCAAAGTGCTACAATGTGTAACAAGGTAAAGGTAAAAAATAAAACAAGTGATAAAATCAAATAAAATCAATAATAATATCGACTAAGATCAAAGATAAAATCATGTAGATTTAGGCTTGCTTAAAAAATAAATAAAATAAAACAAGTGATAAAATCAAGTAAAATCAATAAAGATAACAGCTAAGATCAAAGATAAAATCATGTGGAGGCAGAATAGGCTTGCTTAAAAAGAAAAGTCTTAATGCCGCTTTTAAAGTCAACCAGTGACTGTGGAGCTCTCAGGTCGTCAGGGAGGGAGTTCCACAGGCGGGGGGCAGCCACACAGAATGCTCGGTCTCCCATGGTCCTCAATTTGGTCCGAGGAATATGAAGGAAATTACTGTTCTGTGATCGTAGAGACCGGGTGGATGAATATGGTGCAAGAATGTCCTTTAGATAGTCAGGTGAAGTGCCGTGCAAGCATTGATGGGTAATGAGAGCAGTTTTATATTGAATTCTGTAGGTGACAGGAAGCCAATGGAGGTTATGGAGAATGGGTGTAATATGATCAAATTTGCGAACTCTCAACAGAATCCTTGCTGCACTGTTTTGAATATATTGAAGCTTCTGAATGTTTTTGCCAGGGATACCAATAAACAGGGAGTTGCAGTAGTCGAGCCTGGAGGAGACAAAGGCATGGACGAGTTTCTCAGCATCAGAAAAAGTCAGAGATGGGCGAAGTCTGGAGATGTTTCGAAGATGGAAGAAGCAGGTTTTAAACAGATGCTTAATGTGATTTTCAAATGTGAGATGAGAGTCCATTTTTATTCCAAGATTTGTAACAGAGGTGGAGAGGGGGATGTCTTGACCAGAGAAGGAGATTGTTGTTAAAGTTGATGCTTGTATCTGGTGAGGGGTGCCAATCAATATGGCCTCGGTCTTGGAGCAGTTCAGTTGAAGAAAGTTTTGATTCATCCATGCCTTTATTTCCTCCAGGCAGGCAGAGAGAGCAGTGAGTGCAGTGAGAGCAGTGAGTGAAGATGGAGATAGGGATGATGATGATGCTCCAGTCCTGATGTAAAGTTGTGTGTCGTCGGCATAGCAGTGAAAGGAAATGTTGAACTGATTAATAATTTGACCCAAAGGCAGCATGTAAAGGGAAAACAGCAGGGGCCCCAGAACTGACCCCTGAGGTACACCACAGGAGACACCGACTGTCTGGGAAGTGGCATTGCCAAGACTGACACATTCCAGCCTATTGGAGAGGAAAGATCTGAACCAGTCCAGGACAGTGTCACAGAGACCGACCTCCACATGAAGACGGTTAAAGGGACATTAACACTTGAGGGGTGAGGGACACAGCCGAAGGTGCAGCACTATGATCTTATTTTGAAAGGGTGCATTCTGGCAACTGTTTGCATGGATCCAGTAACACCCAGGTTTATTAATAATAAAGTTATGAACAAATAGGACTGCCTTGAATGATTAAAACGTATATTGGATATGTAAACTGAAAATAATTACATAAACACTCGTTTTGAAAACAAAAGATGGCACAACACAACTTCTTAATATCACAAAGATGATCTTCCCCTTCAAGTGAAGCTTTTCTGCCTCTACCCTTAAAAAAATGTCCCTGCCCCTAAAAAAGTAGTGGGGGCAGTCTTATGCAAGCAGGAGGAGTCCAAAGGCATCCCCAGGCAGGCATGGAGGTTTCACATGGGGAGGTGGACAACAACGCAGGGACAGAGTCGGGCTCTGTTTCAAGCCCGACTTACTTGAAGCTTCCACAGGGGCGTAACTTTAGGTCTAACATTGGGGGGGTTGTGATTAACAATAAACACGAAAAAATTGTACACTATACGCTTCAGTGTTTAATACGCGTCATCTCTTCTTCTTCTTCTTCTTCGATGGTGTTTACTGGCAGTTTACAAACTCAGTGTATTACCGCCATCAACCGGACGGAGATGTAATTCAAGAGTCTACTTTCAACAAAAAATAAATAAATTAATTAATAAAAATAAAATTAAATCCTTTCAGCTAATTTTGTAACTTTCAAATATTTAACAAGTGCTTTAGTTATAACCTGTGACTGATTTTTCTTCAATAAAGTAACCATTGTCACCGAACTCCCCATTACCCTTTCCAGTGCCTTCCTCTCTTTATTATATTTCTTACAATAAATCAACACATGTTCCACTCCTTCCAGTACCCCACAATTAGAGCAGTCACCTGATGGATGTTTTCCTATTATCTTTAGACCACTATTTAATGTAGTGTGCCCAATCCTCAACCTGTTAATCCATACTTCCTCTCTCCTAGTCATTAAACTACTATCGTCACTTAGGAGTACCTCCTTCTGTATGTTATGTAAATGTCTTCCTCTTTCCTCTAAATCCCACCTCTCCTGCCACATATCATTTATTTTATCTTTAACAATTATTTTTATTTCTGCTTTACTTAATGGGACATCATATTCAATTTCTCTTGCTGTATACGCGTCATCTCCACGCGACGCGTCAGCTTTGTCCTGATCAAGATGGCGGCGACAGGACCCAGCTAGTACGAAGAACTTCACAAAGAAACACGGTAAAAACAATTATTTCTTTGCGAGAAAAAATATATTACTAAGCTGACTTTATAGAAGACGTGTTCTTGAGTTTAACGAAATGTTCAAATCGGCTGGATTTAAAAAAAAAAAAGTTCGCTGATTTTTATGCAGGCGCCAGGCGGGTCAAACCGGACGCTTTCTTTCTTTAAATTTAGCTAAATAAACGCTTAAAAATATACAGTATTTCTTCGCTGACTTATGGGTGATAGTAGACATACTCCTGAGTTTGACGAAATGTTCAAATCAGCTGGATTAAAAAAAAAAAGTTCGCTGATTTTTATGCAGGCGCCAGGCGGGTCAAACCGGAGCTTTGTTTCTTTAAATTTAGTTAAATAAACGCTTAAAAAATATATTTCTTACCTCACTACAGCAGACGGGCTCCTGAGCTGAACCAAATGTGAAATCAGCTGGATTTAAAAATCCGCGGTGTGGTTTATGAGTGGTATCTTGCAAACAAAAACAGCGAACCTCACAGCTAATAGCAGCTACATCCATAGCAAGGGGCAGGCAGCGACAGAGTCAGTCAGACCAAAGGAGGCCTTTTTCGGACACATGCATGTAGAAACTTCTGGGCAACTTCATGAGCAGCTCCGTGACTCACGTGACTTCCTGTAGCCGGTGAGATGGGTGATACCAAATTATTTGCAGGGGAGGGGGTCAGTCCTCAGGGAGTTTGTTAAAAACATGCAGCAATTTTACTAAAAAATTTGAATGAATAAAGAAAATCAATTATTGATGTAAGATATGTATAATGACGAAATGATGTCATTTTATTGGGGGGGTTGAAATGACCGGATCAAATTATTGTGGGGGTCAAAACCCCCACAACCCCCGTGTAAATTACGCCTATGAGCTTCCATCAAGTAAGGGGGAGCGGTGGGAGGATGCTTCACAGAAATGGAGTGTTTACAAATGTAGGTAAATGTAGATGTTTAAAGGTACAGTATGCAGTTTCTGTAGAACTGCAGAACTTAGAAATATTTTCAACAGGCAAAGCATTCTGATCCCGCTCTGCCCCCTTGTGGTCTGTTAAATTTCAAATTCAAGCTCTGTTTTTATTGGCTGATTCAAATTCAAGCTCTGTTTTTATTGGCTGGTTACAAACTCTGTTTTTATTGGCTGGAAAATGGTGGGTCACCTTTTCTTTTTAGAAATGCTTATTTACCACCTGGAGAAGCAAGGGGACAATATTTTATTTTTTTTTTTCAGAGATTACCTGGCTAACATCAGTCTGTCAGGAGGTAGTGACAGAGTGAAGAAATATGTTCATAAAAAAAGCTACATACTGCAGCTTTAACACCCGTTAAAACATACCAAAATGCAGGAAATTGCATCTACTTTATTCAAACATTTCTGGGGAAGGACCCCCAGACTCTGCTCCCACCCAACCCCAGCACCACCAGCCAAGCCCTGGTCACAACGGTGTCTTTTTCAGACTGCAGTTTCTCATTTTCTGTCCGTTACAGTTGAAATACCTCAAACTCTTGCAACTCTTCATCCATGGCCATCTTAAAATGAGATTAGCGATAAAAACCAGGAAATATGAATAAGTTAGCGCTCTAAGACACACACTGCTGCTTTGATTCTAAACAACTCAACATACATCTAACAAAGTTAAGTCCGGTCCTCTGGATGGGTTAAACAAAAAAAACGTCACCAAGCAGAGCTTTTTGACCACGTCAGTAA
>JBBPBX010040822.1:0-29175 GCA_038048925.1 Garcialebias charrua
AGCTGGTCTGAGAAGCTCAGTCCTCACCTCGTTCTACAGGTGTGCAGTGGAGAGCGTCCTGTGCTCCAGCATCAACGTGTGGCATGGAGGCTGCACAGTTGCAGAGAGGAAAGCTCTACAAAGAGTGGTGAAGGCTGCACAGAAGTCTGTGGGAGTCAGTCTCCCCACCATCACAGACATTTACACCTCCAGATGCAGAAAAAGAGCCACCTGCATCATGAAAGACCTCACTCACCCAGCACACTCACTCTTTGCACCACTCCCCTCGGGACGGAGGTTGAGGAGCATCAAATGTAGAACCACTAGACTGAGGAACAGCTTCTACCCTGAGGCTGTCAGACTCATGAATAAATAAATAATAAGAATAAACACTGCAAAATGTCACATCATGTTGATACTGATCTGTTTCTTGTTGCTGCGTTCATCTGTGACCATCTGCTCATGTTCGTGCTGCTGTTTATAATGATGTTTTTCTACTACATTAGGGCTTAGTGTATTACTAGCTGATGTCTCTCTTAGTTAATCCTAGATGTTATTATTGTTTTTCTCTTGCATTTGTTGTTGGATGTAACTGGGACCCTGTGTACATAATCTTGTTTTCAACACATGTACTACATGCGGTGCAAATGACAATAAATTCTCTCTGACTCTGACTCTGACTCTGAAAAGGTGAAAGTTCTTCAACAGCTAATTGATAAATAAACAATTGGTCCATTTAATGAAATTGGTTTTTGAATAAAAGGGGTTTTGACACACTTGTTATAGGCTACAACACTACTGTTATGTCAAAGGGAATATGATCTCTTAATGTTAGCTAAATCGCCAATCTGTATTAACAGGGGACATATACTGTATAATACACTCACTAATCTATCTAATTTTACGCAGGAAAGCTCCATCCTTGATCACAGCCAGATTGCAGCCGACTGGTGCCGAAAACAAACCTTTGAGGGGCGATTAACGCTTCCTGTTGTTCTGGACTATGACGATCAAGAACAAGCAGAAGCTCTTCAGGACCTCAAGAGTTGGGATGAAGAGATGGATGAGAACTCTCCAGCAGAACTTTTCACCTTTGTATTTGAACTGAAGGACGACTACGAAAAGTTCTTCTGTAACATAGTGGATAACATGGGATTAAAGATTTTTGCCAGATTTGAATAGGTGATGTTAATAAATATATTATTTAAAAGTAACCATTTGTCTTCATTGCTGCAGCCTCTCCCCATCTGAAATAGAGGTGGCGGGTAGGGGGAGACACGCATCAGTATTTATTAAAAACTATGAAAACATGACCTCATTGTAACCCACCAGTATCCTGTGGTACTATGTCATACTATGACATCGAGAACTATGTACTGTATTCTCTGACACCCGTTTGGCCAGGTGCTTCCACAGGTAAATTTCTGAGTAAGAAATCAAAATAGCCATCATTATTGTGTTACAAACCAGCTACTTGTGGAACGCCTCTTTCCTTACAGCATGTTAAATAAATAGGAAACACTATTTGTGGCATTGTTTCCAAAGCACATGCAATCCCTTAATTAAATGTTTTCTACGATTTAAAAAGCAATAGAGTCACAATTTTGAATCAATATTTTAGTAAGAGGCAGTAGGTAAATGAGTAATTTGATGAGTAATTAGGCGAAAATAGGCATTGACATGCTGAAAACACTGACATGTCAGTACTACATGTCCCCAGTAAATATCCCTTAAATAAATGTTTTCTATGATTTAATTAGGCGAAAATAGGCATTGACATGCTGAAAACACTGACATGTCAGTACTACATGTCCCCCACAACAAGTAAATATCCCTTAAATAAATGTTTTCTATGATTTAATTAGGCGAAAATAGGCATTGACATGCTGAAAACACTGACATGTCAGTACTACATGTCCCCCACAACAAGTAAATATCCCTTAAATAAATGTTTTCTATGATTTAATTAGGCGAAAATATGCTGAAAACACTGACATGTCAGTACTACATGTCCCCCAGAACAAGAATCCCTTAAATAAATGTTTTCTATGATGTAATTAGGCGAAAATAGGCATTGACATGCTGAAAACACTGACATGCCAGTACTACATGTCCCCCACAACAAGTAAATATCCCTTAAATCAGTGGTCCCCAAACTTTTTCCTGTGAGGGCCACATAACTTTTCCCTTCTCTGGTGGGGGGCCGGAGTCAGTTTTTAACAGGAAAAAGTGTGACGATTGCAGGAGTGCCTAAATCAGGGGTGCCCAACCTTTTTTGAACCAAGAGTTACTTTTGAAGTCGGCAGTTTGCCGAGAGCTACTCGTCCAGTCTCAGTATCAAAAAACAAAATTTTTCATCTCCCTACTCCTCACTTCTTTAAAGTAAATAAAACAGAACGTAATGTGTTGCTAGTTTTATTTAATTAAAGTATTTTATCAAAGTAAAATGACGCAATATTTGAAAAGCACACCATATTTTTTAAAGAAATGAATAAACAATGAACTGAACAATATAAAACTCCCTCATTTACACTAACTATTTACAAAAAGTGACTTACAAAGGTGCAGATTTACAAATCTCCAACAACTATTTCAAACCTCAATAAAACCTAAATATCAAAACTAGGCAGCTGCTCTGTGCAGCAGGATGGTGTCATCTGGTGCAAGCTGTATAAAATAAATGTGTCTCTACCTTAGTGGCACTTCTGACACTGAGAGGAGGAGGCGCGGGGCAGTATGAGGTGGTTGGGAGGCGCAGGCAGGTCTCCAGATGATCATCAGTCATTGTGGATCTGTTTTTGGACTTGATGATTTTCATGTGTGAAAAAGCAGACTCACACAGGTAGGTAGATCCAAAAAGTGCTAGTTCAAAGCACATCTTCGGATGTAAGGATACTTTTCTTCTGAGAGCAGACTCCAGAACTCTCCATCCACGCCAGGTGATGCTCGAATTACAGATGAGGCAAATAGACTTTGAATTAGAATAAACAAAAAAATACTCCTCCTCCCACTCTGTGTGAAAATAATATTTATGTGAAAGGGAGACAATTCAACTTACTCCTTCATCTTTAAAAACTGTGTTAGGATATGCTAAGTACTTGGTGACCGTACAGTACTGTACATGTATTCATTTGTAAAAAAAAAAAAAAAAAAAAATTTTTTTTTTTTTTTTTTTTTTACTATTGTTCTGGGGGCCGGACCAAATGTGGGGGCGGGCCGGATGCGGCCCGCGGGCCGTAGTTTGGGGACCACTGCTTAAATAAATGTTTTCTATGATTTAATTAGGCGAAAATAGGCATTGACATGCTGAAAACACTGACATGTCAGTACTACATGTCCCCCACAACAAGTAAATATCCCTTAAATAAATGTTTTCTATGATTTAATTAGGCGAAAATAGGCATTGACATGCTGAAAACACTGACATGTCAGTACTACATGTCCCCCAGAACAAGTAAATATCCCTTAAATAAATGTTTTCTATGATTTAATTAGGCGAAAATAGGCATTGACATGCTGAAAACACTGACATGTCAGTACTACATGTCCCCCAGAACAAGTAAATATCCCTTAAATAAATGTTTTCTATGATTTAATTAGGCGAAAATAGGCATTGACATGCTGAAAACACTGACATGTCAGTACTACATGTCCCCCAGAACAAGTAAATATCCCTTAAATAAATGTTTTCTATGATTTAATTAGGCGAAAATAGGCATTGACATGCTGAAAACACTGACATGTCAGTACTACATGTCCCCCAGAACAAGTAAATATCCCTTAAATAAATGTTTTCTATGATTTAATTAGGCGAAAATAGGCATTGACATGCTGAAAACACTGACATGTCAGTACTACATGTCCCCCAGAACAAGTAAATATCCCTTAAATAAATGTTTTCTATGATTTAATTAGGCGAAAATAGGCATTGACATGCTGAAAACACTGACATGTCAGTACTACATGTCCCCCACAACAAGTAAATATCCCTTAAATAAATGTTTTCTATGATTTAATTAGGCGAAAATAGGCATTGACATGCTGAAAACACTGACATGTCAGTACTACATGTCCCCCACAACAAGTAAATATCCCTTAAATAAATGTTTTCTATGATTTAATTAGGCGAAAATAGGCATTGACATGCTGAAAACACTGACATGTCAGTACTACATGTCCCCCACAACAAGTAAATATCCCTTAAATAAATGTTTTCTATGATTTAATTAGGTGAAAATAGGCATTGACATGCTGAAAACACTGACATGTCAGTACTACATGTCCCCCAGAACAAGTAAATATCCCTTAAATAAATGTTTTCTATGATTTAAAAAGCAATACAGTCACAATTTTGAATCAATATTTTAATAAGAGGCAGTATAAATTAGTAATTTGATGAGTAATTAGGCGAAATTTTGAATCAATATTTTATTAAGAGGCAGTATAAATGAGTAATTAGGCGAAAATAGTCATTGACATGCTGAAAACACTGACATGTCAGTAAAAATAGGCATTGACATGCTGAAAACACTGACATCTAGTGGCACAAAAAACTGTGGCATGTCACAAAAACAGCGGCATGTCACAGGAAGAGTGGCATGTCACAGGAAGTGTCTGTACGACATGCGGTGCCACGAATTGAGCTTGCTGTCTCTCCAGATAGACCAGGTCACGTCTGACATGTATCTTTTTTAAACTGTAAATCATCCAAAACTCTTATTAATAGACTCTCCCCAAATAAAAACAAACAACAGATTGTACCTGATCGCGCCGACATAATTTAAAAATACCTAAATAGCACTCCGTGTTGACTCGGGTATCTATGCTAATGTCTGTTAGCAGCTGTCGGCAGATAGACCTCACGTCTGACATATATCTTTTTTAAACAGTAAATCATCCAAAACTCTCATTAATAGACTCTCCCCAAATAAAAACAAACAACAGATCGTACCTGATCGCGCCGACATAATTTAAAAATACCTAAATAGCACTCCGTGTTGACTCGGGTATCTATGCTAATGTCTGTTAGCAGCTGTCGGCAGATAGTCCAGGTCACGTCTGACATATATCTTTTTTAAACAGTAAATCATCCAAAACTCTCATTAATAGACTCTCCCCGAATAAAAACAAACAACAGATGTTACCTGATAGGCAGTAAGATGGTCGCTGCAGACATAGGACTATCAGTAGGAACCCATCGGTCACAAGTTCTCTGTACTTCCATTCTAGGCAAAGTTTCTCATCTTTTGGGAATTTGTGAAGGCTCACTTGTTCACTGCTGATATTACAACACCCAAATGCGCTACAACGTGACGGCATTTTTCAAGTTACACCAAAAAAAAAAAGAGGCGATCTTTCAGGAAATGAATCCATATGGAAAGCAGTTAACACACCAAACAAACGGGCAAGGCAGGCTCCGCCTTATGCCCAGTGCCCACGTGTACGTCACATGTAGTTTTGCATAAATTCTCAGGTTTCTAGGGGCGTGTCCCAGAGAAAAAATTACCATAAATTGGAATAAAATTTTAATATATTTATAATTTATTTTGTAAAAACGAACAGAGCTGAATGATACAAGATATATATATGTTGTGACAAATATGCAAATTTCCAACATCATGTCACAATCCCTTTAAAGTGCGACTAAACCCAAAATTAACTTTTTTTAGCTGATAAACTCCCTAGAATGTGTTTAAAATGTTATCTAGCACTATGGCTGTGTTTATTCTCACATAATTGTGCATATCTGTGTAAATTGGCAATATTTGGCAATATTTGGTCTAAAAATGTGTTTACGGTAGTTCTATGGGTTGAACTGGTGGATTACACCTTAATTTTCTTATTTGTGCAAACGCTCATGTGTGACATGTCTGCTCATGTGTGACATGTCTGCTCATGTGTGATGTCACACAGGTGGTTCAAGCAGAGCCAATCCCCTGCAGAGATGAGAAGTGCATACCTTATATGGAAGTGCTGCATTTCACTCCTGACAAGCGGTTTTATTTTTCTTTTCATTTTCATTGTTTTAGGCCTTTGGTTTTGGATGGAATGGGTGGAATAGATAAATACATCTACATGTTTATTCTTTGTTGTTGCTTGGTGTATGTTGTTGGCTAGAGGTTTAATTTGTTTTAGGTTGTTGCAGGTGGAGGCGTGAACAAAAGCACAACTCTACCTCCACCCTTCCTTGTCTCTCAACACGCCCATTTTCAGGGAGATTTTGGAAGGAGGAGTTACCGTCTCAACCTGGGTTTAGTCTCACTTTAAGGTGATACAAATATCCAAAGGCTATCTAAAAAAGTTATTTCTGGTCCTCTGGACTTTCAAAAAAACAATCAAAATTAAACAAAAAAAAAATGTTTCATCTTTACTCCGAAATACTTCTTCAGTCTGAGGTGCTGTATTCAGCTCAGTCTTATAAATAGCATATAAAAGACTGAGCTGAATGGACTTCTTCATTAATTGTTGCAAACAATCGAAACTGGTTCTGAACACGGACAAGACAAAATAAATGACTATTGACTTCAGGAAGCTTCAGTCATTCTCTCCAACAACCATCAATGGAGAGAAGATTGAAACTGTCTCGTGCTACAAGTACCTGGGCGTGGTTCTGGACTGTCACTTAAAGTGGGACTCATGGGCTGACCTTATTAGCACCAAGGCTCAGCAGAGGATGTATTTTTTAAAGAAACTGGGTTCTTTTAGAGTCAATAACTCAATGCTTTTAATGTTTTATTCTGCTTTTATTGAAGGTATTTTAACGTTTTGTAACATCTGTTGGTTTGGCAATGCTACAGAGGCTCAGAAGAAATCCTTGAGAAGTATAGTAACTACAGCCAGCAAACTGTTAGGGACCACTCTGCCAAGTATGGAAAAGATATACATGGACAGAGTTATGAGGAAGGCAAACAAGATTATAGCAGACGACACACATCCCCTAAGATCCTCATTTGAGTTGCTTCCTTCAGGGCGAAGGTACGGCCTTCCTTTATTCTCAAGAAACAGAACAAAATTTTCTTTCATACCACAAGCAATTAAATCATTAAATAATACAAACATATCATGAATTAGGTGGCAGCCCCCTCCCTGGGCTGCCACCTTACCGTGGTGGAGAGGTTTGAGTGTCCCAATGATCCTAGGAGCTATGCTGTCAGGGGCTTCATGCCCCTAGTAGGGTCACCCAAGGCAGACAGGTCCTAGGTGAGGGACCAGACAAAGTGCAGCCCAAAGACCCCTTATGATGAGTCAAATCACTGGAAACAATGTTCCCTCGCCCGGACGCGGGTCACCGGGGCCCCACTCTGGAGCCAGGCCCGGAGGAGGGGCACGTTGGCGAGCGCCTGGTGGCCGGGCTTTTACCCATGGAGCTCGGCCGGGCACAGCCCGAAGAGGAGACGTGGGTCCCCCTTCCCATGGGCTCACCACCTGTGGGAGGGGCCAAAGGGGTCGGGTGCATTGTGGAATGGGTGGTGGCCGAGGGCGGGGACCCTGGCGGTCTGATCCTCGGCTACAGAAGCTGGCCATTGGGACATGGAATGTCACCTCTCTGGTGGGGAAGGAGCCTGAGCTAGTGTGTGAGGTTGAGAGGTTCCGGCTAGAAATAGTCGGACTCACCTCAACGCATGGCTCTGGCTCTGGAACCAGTTTCCTTGAGAGGGGTTGGACACTCTTCCACTCTGGAGTTGCCCCTGGTGAGAGGCGCCGAGCAGGAGTGGGCATACTCGTTGCCCCCCATCTTGGTGCCTGTACGTTGGGGTTCACCCCGGTGAACGAGAGGGTAGCCTCCCTTCGCCTACGTGTGGGGGGACGGGCTCTGACTGTTGTTTGTGCCTATGCGCCAAACGGCAGCGCAGATTACCCACCCTTTTTGGAGTCCTTGGAGGGGGTATTGGAGGGTGCGCCTCCTGGGGACTCCCTTGTTCTGCTGGGGGACTTCAACGCTCACGTGGGCAATGACAGTGAGACCTGGAGGGGTGTGGTTGGGAGGAACGGCCCCCCTGATCTGAACCCGAGTGGTGTTCTGTTGTTGGACTTCTGTGCTCGTCATGGATTGTCCATAACGAACACCATGTTCAGGCATAAGGGTGTCCATATGTGCTCTTGGCACCAGGACACCCTAGGTCGCAGCTCGATGATCGACTTTGTTGTCGTCTCATCTGATCTGCGGCCGCATGTCTTGGACACTCGGGTGAAGAGAGGGGCGGAGCTGTCAACTGACCACTACCTGGTGATGAGTTGGCTCCGATGGTGGGGGAGGATGCTGGTCAGACCTGGCAGGCCCAAACGTATTGTGAGGGTCTGCTGGGAACGTCTGGCAGAGTCTCCCGTAAGACGGAGCTTTAACTCCCACCTCCGGGAGAGCTTTGAACACGTTCCGAGGGAGGCGGGGGACATTGAGCCCGAGTGGGCCATGTTCCGCGCCTCTATTGTCGAGGTAGCTTATCAGAGTTGTGGCCGCAAGGTTGTTGGTGCCTGTCGTGGTGGCAACCCTCGAACCCGGTGGTGGACACCGGCGGTGAGGGATGCTGTCAAGCTGAAGAAGGAGTCCTATTGGGCCTTTTTGGCCTGTGGGACCCCGGAAGCAGCAGATAGGTACCGGCAGTCCAAGCGGCATGCGGCTCGGGTGGTTGCTGAGGCAAAAACTCGGGCGTGGGAGGAGTTCGGAGAGGCCATGGAGAATGACTTCCGTACGGCTTCGAGGCGATTCTGGTCCACCATCCGGCGTCTCAGGGGGGGAAAGCGGTACGCGACCAACACCATTTATGGTGGGGATGGCGTGCTGTTGACCTCAACTCGGGATGTTGTGAGTCGGTGGGCGGAATACTTCGAAGACCTCCTCAATCCTACTGGCACGTCTTCCACTGAGGAAGCGGAGCCTGGGGATTTTGGGTCGGGCTCTCCAATCTCTGGTGCTGAGGTCGCCAAGGTGGTTAAAAAGCTCCGTGGTGGCAGGGCTCCGGGGGTGGATGAGATTCGTCCTGAGTTCCTTAGGGCTCTGGATGTTGTGGGGTTGTGTTGGCTTACGCGACTCTGCAATATCGCGTGGACATCGGGGGCAGTTCCCTTGGATTGGCAGACTGGGGTGGTGGTTCCCCTATTCAAAAAGGGGGACCGTAGGGTGTGTTCCAACTATAGGGGGATCACACTCTTAAGCCTCCCTGGTAAGGTCTATTCAGGGGTTCTGGAGAGGAGGGTCCATCGGATAGTCGAACCTCGGATTCAGGAGGAGCAATGTGGTTTTCGTCCTGGTCGTGGAACACTGGACCAGCTCTACACCCTCAGCAGGGTCCTGGAGGGTGCGTGGGAGTTTGCCCAACCAGTTTACATGTGCTTTGTGGACTTGGAGAAGGCATTCGACCGCGTCCCTCGGGGGGTTCTGTGGGGGGTACTCCGGGAGTATGGGGTACCAGGCCCTTTGATATGGGCTGTTAGGTCCCTGTACGACCGGTGTCAGAGCATGGTCCGCATCGCTGGCAGTAAGTCAGGCTCGTTTCCGGTGAGAGTTGGACTCCGCCAAGGTTGCCCTTTGTCACCGATTCTGTTCATAACTTTTATGGACAGAATTTCTAGGCGCAGCCAAGGTGTTGAGAGGATCCGTTTTGGTGGCCTTAGAATCGCTTCTCTGTTTTTTGCAGATGATGTGGTCCTATTGGCTTCATCAGATCGTGATCTACAGCTTTCGCTGGAGCGGTTTGCAGCTGAATGTGATGCGGCCGGGATGAGGATCAGTTCCTCCAAATCCGAGGCCATGGTCTTGAGCCGGAAAAGGGTAGCATGCCTTCTCCGGGTCGGGGAGGAGGTCCTGCCCCAAGTGGAGGAGTTTAAGTATCTCGGGGTCTTGTTCACGAATGAGGGAAAACTGGAGCGTGAGATCGATAGGCGGATAGGTGCAGCATCCGCAGTGAAGCGGGCGCTGTACCGGTCTGTCGTGGTGAAGAGAGAGCTGAGTCAAAAGGCAAAGCTCTCAATTTACCGATCGATCTACGTTCCCACCCTCATCTATGGTCATGAGCTTTGGGTTGTGACCGAAAGAACGAGATCTCGGATACAAGCGGCTGAAATGAGTTTTCTCCGCAGGGTGTCTGGACTCTCCCTTAGAGATAGGGTGAGAAGCTCAGTCATCCGGGAGGGACTCGGAGTAGAGCCGCTGCTTCTCCACATCGAGAGGAGCCAGTTGAGGTGGCTCGGGCATCTGGTTAGGATGCCTCCTGGACGCCTCCCTGGTGAGGTGTTCCGGGCATGTCCCACCGGGAGGAGACCCAGAGGAAGACCCAGGACACGCTGGAGGGACTATGTTTCTCGGCTGGCCTGGGAACGCCTTGGGATTCCCCCAGAGGAGCTGCTCCAAGTGGCTGGGGAGAGGGAAGTCTGGGCCTCCCTACTTAGGCTGCTACCCCCGCGACCCGACCCCGGATAAGCGGAAGAACATGGATGGATGGATGGATGGATGGATGGATGAATATCATGAATTACTGAGCTGAAACATCTTTGCTGTAATGATGGATGTTAATGTCATGTATGTATAAGTATGTCCTTCATGTCAATGCCTGCTGACAATGTTGCAAACTAATTTCCCTATGGGGACAAATAAAACTATCATCTATCTATCTATCTATCTATCTATCTATCTATCTATCTATCTATCTATCTATCTATCTATCTATCTATCTATCTATCTATCTATCTATCTATCTATCTATCTATCTATCTATCTATCTATCTATCTATCTATCTATCTATCTATCTATCTATCTATCTATCTATCTATCTATCTATCTATCTATCTATCTATCTATCTATCTATCTATCTATCTATCTATCTATCTATCTATCTATCTATCTATCTATCTATCTATCTATCTATCTATCTATCTATCTATCTATCTATCTATCTATCTATCTATCTATCTATCTATCTATCTATCTATCTATCTATCTATCTATCTATCTATCTATCTATCTATCTATCTATCTATCTATCTATCTATCTATCTATCTATCTATCTATCTATCTATCTATCTATCTATCTATCTATCTATCTATCTATCTATCTATCTATCTATCTATCTATCTATCTATCCATCCATCCATCCATCCATCCATCCATCCATCCATCCATCCATCCATCCATCCATCCATCCATCCATCCATCCATCCATCATCCATCCATCCATCCATCCATCCATCCATCCATCCATCCATCCATCCATCCATCCATCCATCTATCTATCTATCTATCTATCTATCTATCTATCTATCTATCTATCTATCTATCTATCTATCTATCTATCTATCTATCTATCTATCTATCTATCTATCTATCTATCTATCTATCTATCTATCTATCTATCTATCTATCTATCTATCTATCTATCTATCTATCTATCTATCTATCTATCTATCTATCTATCTATCTATCCGTCTGCACATCTGAATTTCATAGCTCAACGACAGTACCCGGTAATCTTGAAGTGACCTTTCTCTAGAATAACCTTATCAGTGTTTGCTTTCATTGAAAAGAAGGACTTTGTCTCCAAAGACGATGCACAGGTGGCCATTTTTGAATTTGCAAAAAATCAAGGTGAAGTCCTTAGACTTCACCAACTTTTGTTTGGATGGCACTATCAAACAAAAAGGAAAAGTTCTGCTGCTGGAATGTTTAGAAATTTGAACAGGTGAATGTCATGGCCAAGGAGTGGATTTACCAATACGGGAAACTAATTTAAGTGAGCAAGCTGGCAAGCTTAAACATCTGTTTACATAAATTACAGTTTTTTTGTGAGCCAAAGTAACACTTTTCTAGACACAAAAGCTACTGCCATGAAGTCCAGTGTTTCACCACCGAGTCATAAAACCATCAAGTCCAGTTTAATCACAAGATTCTCAGAAATCAGTTTAAGTTTAACAATTAATGCTATTCGCTTTGTTTTGTCATGGTATTGCATGAAATATAAACAGCAAATATAAATTTCCTACAAATGGTCTTTAATGATAGCTACTTTCAAGAGTTTGCTATTACTGATAAAGTATTGAATGAGAATTGAAACATTTTCAAGAATCAAAAAGAAGTCCAGTTGTCTTTGTTTCAGTTTGGCAGAAATCCCAAGTCCTAGATGACTGAAAATGTGCATGCTTATTTAAATGTTTAGTAATTAATTGGTACAATTCATTAAAGGGGACCACACATGCAAAATTCACTTTTTAATGTTTTTTTTACTCAACTTTGGGTATTTACTTCATAAAAAAAACAGTCCTTGTGCCAAAAAAATGCACCCAGTGGTTTATTTACTTTAAGTAGATTTATTTGTCTGTGATAAATACGGTTTGTTTCACACTTCCTGCGGTTTGTGACCTGAGTCCATCTCTTCACCTAGCAACCCCTGGTGCGGCTCAACCCAGAGCCATATATATAGAGAGTTCCGACACGCTTTGATCTCACCGACAGGCAGTCAATCATTCCAAACAACGGCTATGGAAACCTTGTGGAGCTGCGCCCTCTGGCGGCGACGGAGCGCTACTGCAGGCAGCTTCAGACTAACCAGAGCCATGGAACAAATCGCCCCCTATATGACCCACGTGACTTCCGCATTCCATTCTTACAACGGAACTCTATGGAAGTGTCGCAACTCTCACTTTATATGGATCTGGCTCAACCCACTTGAGTATAAATAGACGTCACGGTTGTCTGCCAGTTTTGGAGCTGACCCGGCGGTCATTTATTTATTTATTCATTTATTTAGCCCCCGGGGGGGCTAGGGGCTTGCCCTGTTCCAGCCACGCAGCACATCTTGAGTAAAACCAGAATGTTTTATTACCTTGTTTGAACTCTGTCTCGTTGAAACTGTGCACACACACACTCTCGCGGGGCGACAGTCTGAAACGTACAAGCACCACTGATCGATATACTTTTCAGATTAGCAAATTTATTTATTTTAAGAATACCTTTCACTTCATCAAAATCTAATCAAAACCATATCTGTCAAGTCTCCCGTTTTGGCCGGGAAACTACCGTATTTTACCCCTCTTTCCCGTCATCATCCCGAATTATTATTTTCCCGGAAATCTCCCGTATTATAATATTATTTAAAAAAAAAACATTCCAGTGCCTCTGTGAAATATATTTCTATCAGTATTACATTACACCCATTATGTTCCATTATTTGTATTCACTTAATTCTGCCTCATAATGTGAAATGTGACACAAGGCAGAACGTTTTTCTCTCGGGCTTTGTTTTCACTAGGGAACAGTTACACGCTTGCACAAAACAACAGACCCAACACTTGAAGTTTACATATGAAGCTGATAGCTATTTGTCTGAGAGGCGGATCACGTTACAGAGTAGGGCAGTCCCAAAGAAGTTCCAGGCGTTTCCAAGGCGGTCCGCTCCCAGGATTGGTCCCACGAGGCGATGACGTCATCTGGAGATATAAAACAGTGGTCCGCCTTCAAAGGTTCGTGTGTGGACTTGTGCTCGGTGAGAGGTCTGTTTGCAGCTGCAAGGTTAATCCTTATATGTACAATAAACCTGCCAATAACTTGCACATTCGTTTCAGAGTTTCCTTCAACCTTTTGAATTCGTAACACTCTGTCAATAGCCTCGCAAGAACTGCCACCTGCAGTAGCCTTGGTGGCAGTTCTCGCGATGTTAGGGCTGGCAGCGGGAACAAAACCGGAAAAACACAGAGATGGAATGTAACGAGAGAGCCGTCCCTGCCAAAAAAGTTAAGACTTTGAGTAAATATCTTGAAAAATGGGACAGCGAATTTACTTTCCTAAAGAAGAGTAGGGTGGGGCACAATTACGCGTTTTTTAAGATTTGTAACTGCGACTTTAGTGTCTCTCATGGGGGAAGGAACGATGTCCGTCAGCATGAAAAATCCGTCAAGCACAAAGGTAGGCCTATCAGATTGTGATCACATAACTGGTTTGAAAGAGGCTGATAGGTAGTTATTTTAGATTTCTTGTAAACCTGTCTTAAAATGTAAGGGGTCCTGGACTTTGGTTGGGCTAGTGCAGGGGTCTGCAACCTGCGGCTCTTTGGTCCCTCAGCAGTGGCTCTTCCAAGCTTTGATCAAAACTAACTTTAAACTGAATTTTATTTGTTCTTATAACAACAAAAAGGGCTAGTTTTAGCAGTTTTTCCTGTCATTTCCTTTGCAAATGTGTGAATACTAGAACTAATAGAAGGAGTAAAACATAAGTTAACTTTATTTATTCGAAGTAGGATATTTAATTTTTCCACAATTAAAATAATTTACCTAGACCTGCATAGTTCATTATTTTATTTTTTAATTGGGAAAGATCACATTATTTTTCCTTCTTTATGATAATCTGGTCTTTTTTAGTCTTAAAATGTAAAAATATCAACAAATCATTCGATATTAATTATTTATTATGTGAATTATGTGCGTGGACTGTCTTCTGGGCTATTTCACTTATCGATTCTATCGACAACAAAAATTTCTGCGAAGCGCTCCGGCCGGGGAGAGCCAGGGCGCCCTATCGACATGCAGGCGGTGAGCTGCATTATGGACTCTATGAGCAGGCTAATGCAACTGTCCGCTCTTTCTGTCGGGGACGTGGAATCTCTGTGTTTTATTGGGACACCGGAGGCTCATGCCACTGAAGGGCTGAGGGGGACCGCGGCGATTGGCGTGCTGACGAGGACCTCCGCTCAGCGAAAATGCTTTGATCCAGGCTATGAAGGACCTTCCCAGCTGTTTGTGCGGGCTGTGTCACACGGTGAGAGAAGCGGTGGCTGCCGCGGACCTGCAGTGTGAACTGTGGACTCGTTTACAGCGCTCGGATTCAAACAGAGCACATATGGAGGAATCTTTTAGCTCGGAACCTGACACGAATTCGGCGATTTGGACCCAGAAAACAGAACCTGGACTTAAAGACCGCAGTACAAAGAACACTGTGGGCTGACTGGAAAATAAAGCAACTTATCTAATCTGGCCTCTGGCCTTGGAACTGTTGAAGGCTACAAATCTTCTCCTAGACTGGGAGCTGAAGGAACCCGCTGCCTCCTACCCCTCCCCCAGAGGTTTCTGTGTGCATTCTTGGTTTGAGCCGAGCTCTGAGACCAGCGAACTGTTTCTTATCTAGAATTGTTACACACAGACTGTTCCCTCCCGCCTGCCGTCATAAATGCATCTTGTCCTGTAACTAAATGTGCTTATTTGATATGGTTTTTACTGATTCACGCGGTGTCTTGAAGACAAAACGTGATTCATCTTTTTTTAATATCAACGCTGTAAACCCCGTGTCTTATCCTGTTTTCCTGCTTTTGACCTTCATCTGGGGACAGATTGGGCCTGGCCGCGCTAAGAGTTATGAGTGTTGATAAACATATAACGTGTTGATAAACATGTCATGCTTTGTTCAGCTGCAGCTTGTTTGCACTCATTCTATCTCCTGGATGTCTGAAACTACATATTTACGTTGTACCGATGAAAATTGATGCAATGTTAATAAACCTTCTTGATTCTTGATTCTTGATTCTTGATATTTTCAGCTTTACAATGGCCAGAAAACTACCGGTCAGAAAATTGTCCTCTAACAAACTTAAAGTGGTCTGGGGGCCACCAGTTGAGAATCCCAGTTGTAGCAGGTATTGTGGCTCCGGAAACGTTTAATTTAGTGAACAAAGGGGCAGAAATGGCTCTTTTGATCATAAAGGTTGCAGATCCCTGGGCTAGTGGGATGGCTCGGCGTACCCGGCAGAAAATTTCCCTTATTTTTAAATCTAAAACTTGACAGGTATGATCAAAACTCCAGCGTTCTAAAAGTAGGTGGTTGTATTTGTTTCTTATACGATGAAGGACTGCTGTTGTTCAATTGTGCCTGTAGGTCAGCGAGTTAAATCATTGGTGTTGCACCCAAAGGACTGGGGTTCGCTTCCTGGCCATGGCATCTTTTTTTTTCTTTTTTTTTTTCGGAGAGATCGGGCTGCAGTGAGCTGCTGGCTTTTGAGGACAGTGTGGGTCCGGTCAGAGGTTGCCTCATACGGATAAATTAACTGGAAACACTTGGTGAACTTTGTGTGTGTCTGGATTGGATGTGCAGCCGCGGATCGAAGCGACGCATGCAACTAGCAGGAGCTATGCGAGCTGTTTGTTACCGAAGGAGGAGGAAGAGCTAATTTTAGCCTCGGAATCGGGAGGGCATGATAAAAGGAGCAGCTAATGGCGGCGCGTACAAACAGCTTTCGGTAAGTTATCTTATGCTAACACTAACAGTAAGTCAAACGAGTAATAAAAAAAGCTAATTTTAAAACAACAACAGATTTGAGATACTGGCAGTTACAGAGGGCGGAGACAGATTTTTGACGGGCGTGGACTTCAGAGCTCATTATCATAAACAGGTCGTTTAGAACGGAAGTTAGAAATGGCAGAATTAAAAAGGGTATAATTTATTATCTAAGAATTATTTTGTGTATTAAATTCAATGAACAGGGTCTGGATAGCACACAGACATACCATAAAATTTTAAAAAAACCATCTGAGGTCCCCTTTAACTTAATTCACCTAGTAAAAAAAAAGGAATTTGAGAAACTGTTTTTTGCAACTGAACCTGAGCTATGACAAAGTTCATGCTCATCAATCCAGGTTAAAATCCAATATTCAGTCAGGTCATCTGGACAGTTTCTTTTTTGGCTGAGATGTTTCATCCTTTATCCAAAGGACTTTTTCCATCTGAGGAGCCACCAAACAAACTGAGTCCCACAAACAGCATACTCCAAAGTGGGGAAAAAAAATACAAAAAAATAATAAAATCAATACAACAGTTTGCTGGAGATAAGATGGCCTCAGGGGGCCCACCCTCTCCCCTGTCAACTCCTCAAAGGCAGTCATGTCAAAGTGGTTCAAAACACTGGAGGCCACACACAGGAGGAAATGTCTCAACAAAAAAAAAAAAAAAGAAAAAAAGAAGAAGATACCATCCAGATGACCTGACTGAAAGTTGGATTTTTACCTGGATTATTGAGCATGCACTTTGGTGTTTTGAACCACTTTGGCATGACTGCCTCAGAGGAGTTGACGGAGGAGAGGGCAGTCCCCAGAGGCCATCTTATCTCCAGCTATCTTTTTTTCCACTATGGGAGTGTGCTGTTTGTGGGACTCAGTTTGTTTGGTGGCTCCTCAGATTGAAGAAGTCTTTTGGATGAAGGACGAAACGTCTCAGCAAAAAATAAACTGTCCAGATGACCTGACTGAACATTATTGAACTTGAACTATGGTTATAGGTAAGTTAAAACCAATATACTAATAGAACTATGTGTACATTTTAAATGGTATTAAAATTGATTGATTACATTTTAAAAGTAAAACTAACTTGAAATGTAAGTACATGCTCAATTTTATTTTCCCTTTGTGTTTCCTTTTTAACCCTCTTGTATGATCCACCTGCTCTCCTGCAGAAAAACCCATAGTTCATTCAACCTTTATTTAGTCAGGTAAATCTTATTGAGCCTCGAGGGCTCATTTACGAAAGCGACCTGCTACAAACTAAAGAATGATGAACATCAATGATACAAATACATTAAACAATAAACAAAAGAAAAGAAAAAGTAGCAAAAAGTAGCAAAAACATTATAAGGTAGATGTACAAAAAAAAAATCAAAGACAGGAACATATCTGCATTGGTTTTTGCCAGGATTCCAACAGATTCTGAAAACCATCCAGAGAGGTCAGGGCCGAGAGCTTCAGATCTTTTTGTAAGATATTCCAGGAAGCAGGAGCAGAGTAGGAGAAGGCCCTTTTTCCAAGTTCAGTCCTCACTGACGGAACACTGCAGGTGATCATGTCCTGAGAGCGCACGCTGTAGCTGCACTCACGCAAAGACATGTAGGAGGAGATGTATGAGGGCAGCAGACCAAGAAGTGATTTGAAGATGAAAATGTACCAGTGGAAGAGTCTGCATGAAGTTAATGATGTCCAATTAACCAGTGAATACAGGGTGCAGTGGTGGGTACGATAATCACAGCCAGTTATGAATCTTAGTGCACCATGATAGACAACATCCAACATCCGCAGGGTGCTTGTAGGAACATTCATGTATAGAATGTCACCGTAATCAATGGAGGGAAGGAAAGTCACAGATACAAGGCGTATCCTAGCATTCAGTGTTAGACATCAAAGTCAAAGTCAACTTTATTGTCAGAACTGCAATATGTACAGGACATACACAGGATTGAAATTGCGTTTCTCTCAGTCCCTCGGTGCAACAGTAACCATTTAAACACTAAAACACTGAAACATTTAATAAACATAAGCATAAAATAGTAAAAGTGTAACACTGTCCTGAGTTTTTGCATAGTAGTATAAAAGTATGAAAATTTACACCAACACTAAAACACTAAACATTTAATGAACATAAGCATAAAATGAAATAATAAAAGTGTAATACTGTCCTGAGTTTTTGCATAGTAGTATAAAAAGTATAAAAAGTATATCTATAAAATAAACTGAAGGTTCTAGCATTGACATTTGCAAAGAGTGGCAAAGCAGCATATGAGTTAATGTACACAGTATATGTATGAGGTAGTTGATGTTGGTATAGAGGCAAAGTGGCATATGCAGTAAGGCACATTGGGCATCCTTAAATAAGGCTAGTCAGAGAATACTGTATATGTATCAGCAGTAAATGTAAACAGTAGTAATAAATGTAAACAGTAGTAATAAATGTAAACAGTAGTAATAAATGTAAACAGTATTAATAAATGTAAACAGTGAGTGTAAACAGTAGTATGACTATAGGCAGTAATGTAATACAAACATTAGTGCAAATATGAGAAGTAGTGCAGACTGAATGAGCACATGACCGAGAGCAAAGATGGGCGCCAGACCGCCAGGGAGCGCTAATGCGCTAATCCGCTTATAGCGTACCTAAACAATTTATCAGCGTTACAGCGGTTTGACTAATTTTTATAATTCATAAGCGGATTTGCGCTATTTTTATTTAAAATGCAGTACCGTTAATAACTAATTATCTATCAGTAAAAACGAAAAAACTTATTTACAGGCCCGGACGACTGCTAACAGACCATATCCTGTCAGCGCCGGATGTGGTCCGTGACAAAAAAGCGTCCCCTCAGTCTCTTTGCTAGAGCGAGCGCTCTCAGTTAGCAGCCAGTGTGTTACTCTGCAGCCTTATTGCTTGTTTTCGAAGAGTCAGACGAAGAGTTTTTAACATGGAGGGTGAACTTATGGATGTTTCTCAGCGGCCTACGCGACGCGTCTGGATTTTAAAAAGTATTTCGCCAATTGCCCTCTTCAAAATGGCGGCCGCGACGGCCACAGAAGATAAGGACTTTCCATGAAAACACGGTAAAAACAATTATTTCTTTGCTGAGAAAAATATATTTCTTAGCTGACTTTATAGCACAAGGTTTTTCTGAGCTTAACCGGTTCAAATGGTCAAATCTGCTGGATTAAAAAAAGTATTTCGCCATTTGCGGCCGCCATTTTGAAGAGGGCAAATGCGAAATACTTTTTTTAATCCAGCAGATTTGACCATTTGAACCGGTTAAGCTCAGAAAAACCTTGTGAATGGTCAAAAAAAATTATTTCGCCATTTGTCCACTTCAAAATGGCGGCCGCCATTTTGAAGAGGACAAATGGCGAAATAATTTTTTTAATCCAGCAGATTTGACCATTTGAACCGGTTAAGCTCAGAAAAACCTTGTGCTATAAAGTCAGTGAATTTTGAAATTGCTGACCTAAATAAATCAATAAGTGCTTTAGAAATAGCGGAACTAATTTTTGGATTAGCGCTGCCCAGCACTGACCGAGAGTTTAGTGAATAACCCGTTTGATGACACAGAGTCCAGTGTTAAAATCGTTGTGTTGTGTGGTAATGTGTGAGAAAGTTTTTGTGTTAAGGCAGTTCAAATGGGAGGGGAGGCAGAGCAGGCAGAGTGTTTAGCATCCTGACTGCCTGATGAACAGAGCTGTCTCTCAGTCTGCTGGTTCGAGCCTGGAGACTCCTCAGTCTCCTCCCTGATGGCAGCAGTCTGAAGCAGCTGTGTAGTGGGTGTGTGGGATCACCTGCCATGCAGAGGGCTTTCCGAGTGAGGCGGTTGCTGTGTAAGTCCTGCAGTGAGGGGAAGGAGGTGCCGACGATCTTCTCAGCTGCTCTCACGATGCGCTGGAGGCTCTTGCGGCAGGATGCAGTACATGCACCAAACCACACAGTGATGCAGCTGGTCAGGACACTTTCTATGGCACCCCTGTAGAAGGTGCACATGATGGGGGTTGAAGCTCCAGCCCTTTTCAGCTTGCGGAGAAAGTAGAGACGCTGGTGAGCCTTCTTGGCCAGTGCTGCAGTGTTCCTGCTCCAGGACAGGTCCTCTGAGACGTGCACTCCCAGGAACTTGGTGCTGTCTACTCTCTCCACTGCGGTGCTGTTGATGGTCAGAGGGGCATGTTGTGCATCCCTCTTCCTGAAGTCCACAACAATCTCCTTTGTCTTCTCCACGTTGAGAGTGAGATTGTTGTGTCCGCACCACAAGGCCAGGCGGCTCACCTCGTTCCTGTAGTCCGTCTCATCGTTGTTGCTGATGAGACCTACCACTGTTGTGTCGTCCGCAAACTTGATGAAGTGGTTGGAGCTGTATGATGGTGTGCAGTCGTGTGTTAGCAGGGTGAATAGAAGGGGGCTCAGCACACATCCTTGTGGGGCCCCTGTGTTCAATGTGATGGTGCTAGATGTGTTACTCCCGACCCGTACTGTCTGTGGTCTCCCGGTCAGGAAGTCTAGCAGCCAGTTACACATTGAGGTGTTCAGCCCCAGACTGTCCAGTTTAAGGATGAGCTGTTGGGGGATGATGGTGTTGAATGCCGAGCTGACGTCGATGAACAGCATTCTAACATAAGAGTCCATTCTTTGATTTTATACATATACCTTATAATGTTTTGCTAGTTTTTTGATACTTTGTTAAAAAAAGAAAAGAAAAAAATATATAATATTTTTTTTCTCTCTTTTGTTTTCTATTGTTTATTGTTTGTTTGTTTATTGTTTATTGTTTAAGGAAATTCTACCATTGCTGTTCATTGTTCTTTAGTTTCAGCAGGTCGCTTTCGTAAATGAGCCCATGAGGTTCAAAAGATTTACCTGACTAAATAAAGGTTGAATGAATGAATGAATGAATTCTAACATAAGAGTCCTTCGTCCTTCGACATGATTTATTTCTGAAAAAGAAACCCAGTTTAAAGAGGAACTAAACCCAGGCTGAGACGGTAACTCCTTCCCCTAAGCAGATCCAAAATCACCCTCAAAATGGGCGTGTCGAGAGACAAGGAGGGGAGGAGGTAGAGTTGTGCTTTTGTTCACGCCTCCACCAGCAACAACCTAAAACAAATCAAACCTCTAGCCAACAACATACACCAAGCAACAACAAAGGATAAACATGTAGATGTATTTATCTATTCCACCCATTCCATCCAAAACCAAAGGCTTAAAAAAATGAAAAAAGAAAAGAAAGAAAACCGCTTGTCAGGAGTGAAATGTGGCACTTCCATATAAGGTATGAACTGCTGCAGGACCTTCTCATCTCTGCAGGGGATTGGCTCTGCTTGAACCACCTTTGTGACGTCACACACGAGCAGAAATGTCACACATGAGCGTTTGGACAAATAAGACAATTAAGGTGCAATTCCTCTGTTCGACCCATAGGTGTTACCATAAACACGTTTTTAGGCTGGGGTTTAGTTCCTCTTTAACTTTCAGTTTCTTCACTAGGTTTTCCACGTGGAGTTTAAATGAGAGATCTCGTTCGTAGGTCGCTATTCTGTTCGTAGGTCGCGGAAATACCGCTAACGGACCGCCGCGCCCACATTTAACAGCATGACACTGACATACTGGGCTATATACATGCACAGAACTTTATTTACAAGCACTTATCTAAACAATTACACCACACATGCATCCATAAACACCTGTACATCAGTAACTTCACATCAGAACTGCAGCAAATCAGCAGGAAATCTCATCAGCAAAATGATGTCAACAATCACACATGAGCACTTCTGAAAGTGCAGCTTATCACATCTTTCCTGCAGCAAACCAGGGATTCCCATCAGCAAAATGATGTCAACAATCACACATGAGCACTTCTGAAAGTGCAGCTTTTCACATCAAACCTGCAGCAAACCAGGGATTCCCATCAGCAAAATGATGTCAACAATCACACATGAGCACTTCTGAAAGTGCAGCTTTTCACATCAAACCTGCAGCAAACCAGGGATTCCCATCAGCAAAATGATGTCAACAATCACACATGAACACTTGTCAAAGTGCAGCTTTTCACATCAAACCTGCAGCAAACCAGGGATTCCCATCAGCAAAATGATGTCAACAATCACACATGAACACTTGTCAAAGTGCAGCTTTTCACAGCAAAACAGCAGCAAATCAGAGAGTCACATCAGCAAAATGATGTCAACAATCACACATGAACACTTGTCAAAGTGCAGCTTTTCACAGCAAAACAGCAGCAAATCAGAGAGTCACATCAGCAAAATGATGTCAGCAATCACACATGAGCACGTTGCGTTGATGAGTGTCCATGTGCATGAGAAAGAAGTCCATGAACTCAGAAAAAGCGAGAAGCAGCAGAAAAATGAATCAAAATTGTCTTACTTTGACCGAAGTGTAGGTAGACAGATGTTGTTCTCATGATCAAACCTGCATCTGATGGAACTGCTGAGCCATTGCTCAACAATGAATGTTGGGAGCATTTTAGGCCAGCTGTAAGTTCAGGCATGTGTCAGTTCAGGTGTGTTGTCCTGATGTGCAATTGTCCTGATGTGAGCAGGTCTGTGCATCACATGAAGTTTTTCTGTTTTGACAGCAGTCATTTAAGAGTAGAAGGACACAAAGGTGATGGATGGAGGCAACATGCAGGACACCAGAGGCAGGAGGAACAGACGTCCAGGAACACAGTGTTGCAGGACATCCATTCATGTAGAACGTGCAACATGTGATCTGTGTAAGAATGAACACAAACATGAAAATGTGCAGTTACAGCTGGAAAATCACTTGTTAAGAAAACATGAAAAACACACAGACAACAACAACTTCTCCTTACGTGTGTGGTGCATGTGTGGAGGACAGGCTGGAGGACAGGCAGGAGGCTGGAGGACAGGCAGGAGGCTGGAGGACAGGCAGCAGGTGTACGTAGCACCCTAGGCTCATCCATGAGGTGGATCAGCACGCAGACGAGCTGTTGAAACACAAACACACACAGAAGTCAACACCTGCACATAACAACAACACAGACAACAACAACTTCTCCTTACGTGTGTGGTGCATGTGTGGAGGACAGGCTGGAGGACAGGCAGGAGGCAGGAGGCAGAGCAGGCTGGAGGACAGGCAGGAGGCTGGAGGCAGAGCAGGCTGGAGGACGGTACGTGGTACCTGACGCTGTTCCATGAGGCGAAACAGCAAGTGGATCTGTTGAAACACAAACACACACAGACGTGAACACCTGCTGATAACAACAACACAGACAACAACAACTTCTCCTTACGTGTGTGGTGCATGTGTGGAGGACAGGGACAGGAGGAGGCTGGAGGACAGGCAGGAGGCTGGAGGACAGGCAGGAGGCTGGAGGACAGGCAGGAGGCTGGAGGACAGGCAGCAGGTGTACGTAGCACCCTAGGCTCATCCATGAGGTGGATCAGCACGCAGACGAGCTGTTGAAACACAAACACACACAGAAGTCAACACCTGCACATAACAACAACACAGACAACAACAACTTCTCCTTACGTGTGTGGTGCATGTGTGGAGGACAGGCTGGAGGACAGGCAGGAGGCAGGAGGCAGAGCAGGCTGGAGGACAGGCAGGAGGCTGGAGGCAGAGCAGGCTGGAGGACGGTACGTGGTACCTGACGCTGTTCCATGAGGCGAAACAGCAAGTGGATCTGTTGAAACACAAACACACACAGACGTGAACACCTGCTGATAACAACAACACAGACAACAACAACTTCTCCTTACGTGTGTGGTGCATGTGTGGAGCATGAGGACAGGGAGGAGGCTGGAGGACAGGCAGGAGGCTGGAGGCAGAGCAGGCTGGAGGACGGTACGTGGTACCTGACGCTGTTCCATGAGGCGAAACAGCAAGTGGATCTGTTGAAACACAAACACACACAGACGTGAACACCTGCTGATAACAACAACACAGACAACAACAACTTCTCCTTACGTGTGTGGTGCATGTGTGGAGCATGAGGACAGGGAGGAGGCTGGAGGACAGGCAGGAGGCTGGAGGCAGAGCAGGCTGGAGGACGGTACGTGGTACCTGACGCTGTTCCATGAGGCGAAACAGCAAGTGGATCTGTTGAAACACAAACACACACAGACGTGAACACCTGCTGATAACAACAACACAGACAACAACAACTTCTCCTTACGTGTGTGGTGTGGTGCGTAGCAGGTGTGTGGATGGACCAGGGGGACGTGCCGCTTTGGAGGCTGTCGAGAGAGAGGTGATGATTACAGTAGGTGTAGATGTAAGTAAAAAAAAAAGAGAAAATAAATTAACATGTCTTTGCTGTACCTTTCTGACGTTGCTGTGCTGGGATGTGAGGGTGGGCAGGTCAGTGATGGGATGGTGGAGTTGGTGAAGAGGAGGGGGAGGAGGAGGAAGGCTGTGAACATAAGCAGAGACAGATGACATTAATTTGTGTAACATGACAACTCCAAAAAAAAAAAAAACATTTCATTTCAGTACGTGCTGTACCTGGAGGGAGGGAGCGGGGGGGGGGCGTGTTTCACTGGGGAGATGGTGGGCTGTCCATGTCTTCCTCCTGGCTTGCTGCAGTAGGACTGGATGGCCTCTCGTCCGCTGGGATGTCCAAGGCCTCCTCCTGGCTTGCTGCAGGAGGACTGGATGGCCTTTCAGCTGGTGCACCAGCAGATCCTGGAGGCGGTGCTGTGACCTTTGTAAAATATTGCAGCATGCTGCTCTGCACCTTTTCAAGCTTTTTATCATCCAGGATCTGCTGATAACACGCAACTTCATTGAGGACACCCCGACGGACCTTGGCGAACCTCTCACAGTCGGAGTCCTGCTTCTCCACCCTCGCCAGGAAGTTGTGGAGATCCTGAAAGGCCAGCACCATCTCCTGCCTGGTGAAGGTCGGAGGAATGACCTCCACCTCCTCCTCCTCCTCCACTTCCTCATCCGGGACGTGCCTGTCGAGCTGAATCAGGTCGTCTGGGGACAGGTCCTCTCCTGATGCACCCAGCAGGTGTTCGATATCGTCCTGGTCCATTTCGAGCTCCAGTGACCTGCCCATCCTCACAACATCCTCGATTACACGGTCCACCTCCTGGGAATCGTGTACCCCCTGAACAAGCTCTGGACAGAGCTTCTTCCAGACTCCGCTCAAGTTCTGTCCAGTAACACGATGCCAGGAGTGGCCAATGTTGTGCACAGCATCGAGGATGTTGTACTTACGCCAGAAGTCTTTCAGCGTGAGTGTCTGAGAGTTCTCCGTTGCCTCCAAAGCGGCACGGATGACTCGCTGCAGGTAGTACGCCTTAAACGTACTAATAACCCCCTGGTCCATTGGCTGGATCAAAGAGGTGGTATTGGGAGGCAGGTACACCACCTTCACATGCCTGTCCAACTCGGTGAGAGCAGGGGGGTGTCCTGGAGCGTTGTCCAAGACCAGCAGGACTTTAAAGGCAATCTTCTGGTCATTGCAAAAACGCTTCACTTCTGGAACAAAGTTGTTGGTGAACCAATTTTTAAAAACTTCCAGCGTCACCCAAGCCTTTTTATTAGACGCCCAATAAACAGGAAGTGTAGATTTATCAACATTTTTGAAGGGCCTGGGTTTATTAAATTGGTACACCAACAACGGCTTGAGTTTGCAATCACCCGAAGCATTGCCCCCCACCAGCAAGGTCAAACGCTCCTTGCCGACCTTGTGGCCGGGTGCGGTTCGTTCTTCCCTACTGATGTAGGTCCTGTCTGGCAAACGCTTCCAGAACAGCCCTGTCTCATCCACATTGAAGACTTGCTGCGCAGTGTACCCGCCATCCCTGATGATCTCAGCCAGTTCTGCTGGGAATGCCTCAGCTGCCTCGTGGTCAGCGCTTGCTGCCTCTCCTGTTTAAATGCACACAAAATGACATGGTTAAGCTGTTGTAACACACTGTAATAAAATGAAAAAAAAAAATATTCGTTAGTCGAGGACTACCTGTACTGTATGCATTACAGTATTAAAAAAGAAAAATGAGAAATTAAAGTGCTCACCCTGCACTCTGATGTTGTGGAAGTTGTTTCTCTTCCTAAACCGATCAAACCATCCTTTGGAGGCATTAAACTCCCCTGATGTGCTGCTCGAAGTCCCTCCTCCAGCGCTTTGGGAGGACGTCCCTTCACCCGGATCGCTCTGAGAGGACGTCCCTTCACCCGGATCGCTCTGAGAGGACGTCCCTTCACCCAGATCGCTCTGGGAGGACGACCCTTGACCCGGATCACTCTGTGCAGCCCCCTGCCCCCCCGCACCCCCCTGCTCCCCTGCACCTACCCCAGTCACCCCTAGTTCCTGCAGCCTGTCATAAATCATCTTTGCCTTTTCACAAATGACAGACATCCCAACTGGTATTCTGCGCTGTGTGTTGTCCTCCAGCCAGAGGACAAGCAACCTTTCCATCTCGACTATTCTCCCCGTCCTTTGCTTGGTAATGATGGTGGACTTCATGGGGGCTGAAGCACGCACCTGCTGCAAAATGCGTTCTTTGTCCGCCATTATTGTCCCCACAGTTGACCTCGGCAACCCTAGCGCCTCTCCAATTTTAGAGGGAGTCATGCCCTGATCTGCCATTTTTATTATTTTTGCCTTCGTCTCCAGCGTTATGGTACGACGAGGTTTTTTCCCCTGTGCCGCGTCCGCGGACTTTGCAGGTCTCTTCGGAGCCATTCTTGTTCAAGCTAAGGTGCTAATTCCTAAGGAGCAAAAATTAAAATTAATGCTAACGTTCAAAAATGAATGCTGACGTTTGCTTTCGTCTAAAAATATTTTTTCATTTAGTACTGGACCGTACCTGCCCGTTCGATGACCCGTGGACAACTCCTGTCGTTCTCGTCACAATTAGCTAACGTGCTAACTCCTAAGGAGCAAAAATTAAAATTAATGCTAACGTTCAAAAATGAATGCTGACGTTTGCTTTCGTCTAAAAATATTTTTTCATTTAGTACTGGGCCGTACCTGCCCGTTCGATGACCCGTGGACAACTCGTGTCGTCGTCGCGTCGACTATTAGCTAAATGCTAACTCCTATGGAGCACAAATTAAAATTAATTCTAACGTGTGCTAACGTTGGCTTTAGTCTAAAACTGATATAAATTTACTGTAAATGTACTGTACCTGCTCGTAGGTTCTTCGTACGTTTTTTTTTCTCGTGTTCTTCGTTCGTGTTCTTCGTTCGTGTTCTTCGTTCGTGTTCGCTGTTCGTAACTGTCTTCTACCATCAATCACCGTGGAAAACCACGAGGCACAAAATGGCCGCAGCCCTTTAAATAGTTACCGCTTTACCTGTACGGATCCCTCCGCCGCCAGCTGCACTGCGGCTGTGTGTACATCCGCCAGAAGCCCAGCCCCCCCCCTCTCTGGCGGGACTTTTCCACAGTCATGCGCAGTGTCACGCCCATGCCCAACCAGCAACAGCCAAAGGCAATCCCCTCCCCCACCTCGCCGATTGCCGTTTTGTGACGCAGTTTCGCCGTAGCTCGATTATATACCTGTAATGGGGCTCGTTCGTAGGTCGTGTGCCGTAGGTCGATTATATATTTTTAACTTGGTTCGTTCGTAGGTCACATATTTTCTGCCGTACGTCGATGGTATTCTTCTACTTTAACTCGTTCGTAGGTCCCGTGGTTCGCAGGTCGATGGAGTCGTAGGTCGGGGGTTCCCTGTACCCATCTGCTCACAATTTAGGCTGCTGTATTTATACTGTATTATTTGACATTATTAATGTTTGCTACAAGCATACATTACAGTATTGTTTTAAATACGTTTAAATTATTTTTATATTAAAATTTTGTATATTTTTATATAAATTTTTATATTTTTATTTTATATACAGTATATATATTTTTTTATACTAAAATTTATATTAATAACAATTTACTTTCTAATGTTTCATCAGCAAAGTTTTTAGGTGTCTATATTGATGAGAAACTTTGTTTTAAGAATCACTGTGAATCTGTGTATAAAAAGATTTCTAAATCGTTAGGTATTATAAAAAAGGTTAAACCATATCTAAAAACAAGTACTTTATTGACTTTGTACAATAGTTTAATTTATCCCCATATTTCTTACTGTAATTTAATTTGGGCTAGTACCTATCCTTCTTACTTGCAGTCAATTCATAAACTTCAAAAGTATTTTGTAAGAATTGTCACTAACTCGCCGTATTTAGCTCCATCCACACCTCTCTTTAAAAAATTAGAAATTCTTACAATCTATGATGTGAATAAGTATCAAACAGGAATCCTCATGTATAAAGTTATATGTATTCCACTTTCTTTACCTAAATATTTTCATAATTTCTTTGAGTTTAATTCTTCTTATTATCCATACTCTACAAGAAGGAGGTGTGATTTACATATCCCCTTCTGTAGAACAACTGTTGCTAAATTTTCATTTATGTATCAGGGTGTTGTGCTGTGGAACAGTTTGAAACAATTAAGTGAATCATGTACAACATTATCTGTATTTAAAAGAAAGTTTAAACAAACATTATTGAATTTCTAACATATTAGTTTTTATTTTATTTTATAATTTTAATATATTTTTTTGACAATTTAAATTTATTTAATATCAACTATTATCTTTTGCTTTGGTATGTAATTGTGCATGTTTAAAGAAAGATCTAAGTTTATGTGTAGAGCTTTTATGATTTTCTTCTTTAATTTTTTTAGAAGGTGGGGTGCGCTTGTAAGCCCAATTAGGGTTTTTATGACATCTCCTGCACATTTTGTTTTCTTTTTTACGTTTCTTTTATGTGTGTTGTTTCTTTTTGTGCAAACAATAAACAAACAAATGTTTTATTTGTTTACATTATTGTTTAATCTTTTCATGATTTCAATTGAAAATTGTTTTAGAATCGAAAATCGATTTTTAATCGAATCAGTGCATCAAAAATCGGAATCAAATTGATTCTCCAGAC
>JBBPBX010040823.1:5026-29174 GCA_038048925.1 Garcialebias charrua
CTGAAACCAATGCTGTATCTCTGACCCATGCAGTGAGTCAACCCAGATCCAAGCCAGCACAGTGGAGGTGGGGGGAGGGAGAGGGGAGGAGGGGGGTGGGGGAAGGTTGTTAGTTTCTGCTCTGAAACTAACATTTTATAATGAAGGATAAAACAGCTGAAACTGTTTGTTTTGTCACTTAGCAAAATAACTCATGATCCACTAAATTATTTTTTGTAAACCTTCAAAAGTAATGAATGGTTGGACATCTACAATTAATTAACTTTTGCAGCAAACCCAATGAACCAAGGGTGGGGGGGGGGTTGTTAAGCTCCAGCAGCTGCACTCATCTCAAGGCTATTAGAGTACTTGTTTTAAAAAATAAAAACTTATCAGATGCTTCGTCTCTCTGATTCATTCAGCCATATTTTTTCTACTGACTTAAGGTCCAATCAATCTCTCTCTTTTTCTTTTTGCCTTTAGACAAACTTTTGTATACAATATTTATTAATATATGTGAGCAAATTAATATCAACCTGGGAAACCTTTTAGATCCAGTTACATTTAACTCCCAAAATAGCAACTTCTCAAACACAAAAAACAAGGTACTTACACATTCACTCTCAGAGAACAGAAGGCTGCAGGCAGGTTCAGCATGGGTGGATGTGTGGGGGGGGAAGGCCCACAGAAAACAGATAACAGAAACAGGAGCCACTGCCTACACACACACAGGAAAATGGGAGAAAGAAAAAAAAAGGCCAGATGTGCATCGCTCCACAAACATACACCTAAAAAAGGACTAAACAAATACAGAATGACGCGTCATATATAAATATCATCATCATCATCATCAACTTTATTTGTAAAGCGCTTTAACACAGCCACAGCTGAAACAAAGCGCTGACCACCAAACTAATACACAGTGAACTAAAATTTCACTTTAAAATACAATAAAACGACAAGATAAACAGATAAAATCAATAAACATGAAGTAAAATCAAGTCTCAGTTGGGTTGAAGGCCAATGAGTATAGATGCGTTTTTAAACGTGTTTTAAAAATGGACAGTGAGGGAGCTTGTCGAATGTGTAAAGGCAGAGCATTCCATAACTCGGGGCCACCAACAGAGAAGGCCCTGTCTCCTCGAAGCTTCCTCTTACTCCGTGGAATGACCAGGAGCAGCTGGTCAGCAGACCTGAGTGACCGGGATGGAGTGTAATGGTGTAGAAGCTCTGCCAAATAAGGGGGGGCAAGGTTGTTTAAAACCTTAAAAACAAACAAGAGAATTTTAAAATGAACTCTAAAATACACGGGCAGCCAGTGGAGAGAAGCCAGGACAGGTGTGATGTGCTCTCTTTTACGTGTTCCGGTTAAAAGACGTGCAGCAGCATTTTGCACCAGCTGCAGACGTGCAAGTGAGGACTGGCTGACTCCAAGATAAAGAGAATTACAGTAATCCAGCCGTGATGAAATGAAGGCATGAATTACTGTTTCTAACTGTTGCCGTGAGAGAATAGATTTTACCTTTGCTATTTTTCTCAGGTGATAAAAACCAGATTTTACAGTGGCCCTTATTTGACTCTCGAGCTTAAAATCACTGTCCATCTTAAAACCAAGGTTTGTAATGGTAGATTTTACATAAATTGTCAGGGGGTCTAAATCAACTGGAGGGCTCGAACAAGCTCCACTAGGTCCAAAAACAAGTACCTCAGTCTTTTTTTCATTAAAATGCAGGAAGTTTAGGGCCATCCAAGCTTTAAGATCCTCGAGACACGATAAAAGAGGTTTAATGGACCAGGCATCAACCCGCTTCAAAGGCACATAGATTTGGCAATCATCAGCGTAGCAGTGAAATGATATGCCGTGTTTTCTAAAAATCGATCCTAGAGGAAGCAGATATAAAGAAAAAAGCAATGGCCCTAAAATTGATCCCTGAGGTACGCCACATGACAAAGGAGCAGAAAATGATTCAAACCCAGCAAGTTTTACAGAAAATGTTCTGTCAGCCAAATAGGACCCCAACCACTCCAGAGCAGTCCCACCAATGCCTACTTGGTGCTGTAGGCGTGATAGTAAAATGCTGTGGTCCACTGTGTCGAACGCAGCAGTTAAATCCAGCAACACAAGGATCACATGATCGCCCGAGTCACATGCCAGGAGGATGTCATTAAAAACTCTCAACAAAGCTGACTCTGTGCTATGGAGAGTTTTAAATCCAGACTGGAACACATCCATGATGTTATGTGCATCCAAGAAGGATTTTAACTGAGCATAAACAATTTTTTCCAAGATTTTTGACAGGAGGGGAAGCTTAGAGATGGGCCTAAAATTCCCCAACACAGTGGGATCAAATATAAACGTTCTTGTCTTAATTTCTCTTCTTGCCTGGCCGGACACACTAAATGTCCAATTTAAGGTCTGGCTGCCAACCTCACATTTCTGGTCTCGGCGTATTTTTGGCCGCCCTCGCTTATAAATCACAGAAATCTTGGTTCTGCCAACTAGCGTGTGCGCAAAATTCGCCTAGTTATCGAAAAGCAGACACCTCATTCAAAATTTCAAGTCATCGGCTCAGGGTGAACTAGTTCCTGTTACTGTAATCAAATTGTTTTAAAAACAACATATCAACAAACACATATCAACACTCACGTTCTTGCTGACCTGTGTGGATGTCTGGAAATCTCCGCCAACCCGACCCTGACCGCACCAAAAGGACAGAGGAAGCTGGCCAGAGACAAACCCAATCACTGGACTTTCTGTCATATTTACCGTGCCTCGCAGCTGCGCTCCGTTCAGAGGTCATCAGGAGCAGGTGTGGGGAGAAAGGGTTTTCGGCACCATAATGATGGGGATTTTAAACCCCTGTTACCTTAATAAAAACCACACAAGATAAACAAGAGAACAGTGTTAAATCAGACAAACAACTTTGCAAAGGGGAAGGCTTTTTAATGTCTTTTGAAACTTAGTTTGGTCTCAAATACATTGTTCAGCACAATTCCGAATTGTACTGGACATGACAAGCTATTTAAACAAGAAGCAGGTGGAGTTTGACAAGCTCTGACGTCTTACAGATAAAACAAACAAGTCATGGTTCTGATCAAACAAGAACATCTAATCCAAACATTGTCAAGGCTAGAAGACTGTCTTTTCTGTATCAAGGAGAAAAGCAAACAACATGTTTGTACTATCAAATATAAGTGTTTAAAGGGAACAGAGAATATTTGATATAAGTGAGCTGGGTTATAATTATTGGGTCAGAGTAATTAGTTTTAGATGATAAATATTGAACATCTCCATCAAAGGTTACAAACTAAAAAATGTTTTATGGTGACATGTTTAGGAAAAAAAAGTAAACCATCATCCTTTTGACTTGTTCACATTTTATTAAAATTGTTAAAGGTTTGTTTTTGATGAAATCTTATAGAATCTGCATATGGTGCCAAAATTAATGCTTGTATATTTTTAACTAGTTTTTATTTGTGTATTTTTATCCATCAAGATTTTTTTATTTTGTTGTAAATTTACATTTATTTAAAACAAAAACAATTTTAGATGCATCTTTATGAATCCGTTTGATTTAAACCGTCCTGTTTGGTCAAAAAAATGCAGCTGAGATGTCTTGACTGGAGACCTGTCCAGGTGTCTCTGTGATGGACTGGAGACCTGTCCAGGTGTCTCTGTGATGGACTGGAGACCTGTCCAGGTGTCTCTGTGATGGACTGGAGACCTGTCCAGGTGTCTCTGTGATGGACTGGAGACCTGTCCAGGTGTCTCTGTGATGGACTGGAGACCTGTCCAGGTGTCCCTGTGATGGACTGGAGACCTGTCCAGGTGTCTCTGTGATGGACTGGAGACCTGTCCAGGTGTCCCTGTGATGGACTGGAGACCTGTCCAGGTGTCTCTGTGATGGACTGGAGACCTGTCCAGGTGTCCCTGTGATGGACTGGAGACCTGTCCAGGTGTCTCTGTGATGGACTGGAGACCTGTCCAGGTGTCTCTGTGATGGACTGGAGACCTGTCCAGGTGTCTCTGTGATGGACTGGAGACCTGGAAACCTGAAAACACAAACTGATATTTTTATTAAAACAGCTATGGAAATTTTTATTAAAACAGCTATGGAAATTTATGTTTTTTGACGGTATTTGATATAAATTTAATTTTAAATTTAATGATTGACATATAAACATTTTATTTTTATTTTTAGTGAACATTTAGTGCATGTAAACATGCAAATTTCAACTGGAAATATGAATGATGTTTTTCAGAACGTATGTTAGAATAAACATTAAAATATTTAACAGATATTTTAAAAGGGACTAATTTTTTAAACTATAAATTAATGTTGAATAATTATTAGAAACATTAACTAATATATTACCATTTCAGTGCTGTGGAAACGATTTAGATGTTGTAGAATTCCTTCTGCCTCGTCAACCTGCAGCTCCTGTAAGTCATCACACAGCTGCTCACTTCCTGAAGTGAAAAGTCTACAAAAAACAGCATCAGGAGAAAAAAAATTATAACCTGCTGTTTCTGGTTGATCACTCGAAATAACTTTGGCTTCTCTGAAGACAAACCGCTAAAATCTAAAGTTTTAAATGGCTAAATTGGACGGATGCGTTTGTATCTTCCTCCATTGTATTCAATGTGCGCGTTCGAGCCGAGTCTACATGTGACGTCACAATCACGCGACGGGAAAATCCGGATTTACCATGTAAAAAAACGGCGCTAATTTTAAACTATTTTTGAGAGGAATTTTCATTCATTTAACATTGTTTTAGCAAAAACGATCAGAGTTCAATCTTGAAATATATATATGTTGTGCCATTTTATGGAAAGTTCAAAGATGATGTCAGGGGAGCTTTAAATCAAGTCTCAACTTTACTAATGAAGTCTCAAGTAAAATTAAAGCTGCAAGCAGCATTGAGGCCCTTGCAGAAAAGTGCAGCTCCGGCCTTATGGCGACCGTGAGAGCTCTAGCTAGTCCACCCAGTGGCCATTGCGAACGCTCTCATGCCTATCCCTTACCCATTCACAGGGGTGCACATTTGCCAACTTTTCAACATCACCTGCAACCGCCAGAACTCCAGTAACTCCTCCCAGTCGCAATTGTGAATGCACTCATTCCATTCCCACACGCATCCACGAGAGTTTGCAAATCCCGAATCTTCAAAATCACCTTTCCCCATATAAGTACAATACCAGCTGCAAGCCTTACAACTTTGGCTGAAATCTGACCTTCCAGACAGGAGTCATTGCGACTTCCTGTTTTGTCGCAGATGCTTGCCGAGCACTTCCTTTATGCTTTTCAACATGTCATGTGTGGTAATCAACAGTTAGCGAATACAGTTTCAGTATTATATCTTACACAGGGCAGAGCTGGAAGAGTCACCCAATAATCAACAGTTTCTTCTCTGAGTGGGTGGGGCTTAAGTGAGGTCATGAATCAACAATACCAATGTGTCTAGAAGTGCTTACTGATTACGCACAATAAATCTGGGGCATATCGGATTATGTATCACTGACATACAACTTTTGAGTTAAACAGTGTTTTATTTATTCATTTATTTTTTCTGCCCTTTGTTGATTTTTAGTTATTTTTCAGGACTTCTTTGTATTGAGATCTGCTAGCTTTCACTAGCCTTAGCTTAACAGGCTTGGGGCCCGTGTGCCAGAAGTGACTGCTTCGTTTGTAGATAATGATACGATTCGCACTTACTACAAACTGTTTTCTTCTGCTCTTTAAACTGTTTGCTAGCGTCGTATTCTGGTCATCTGTTGGTTTCGCGCTTCATTTTAAGTGTTTTCTGTGAGTCACGTGACCCGACGATGTTGTGCTAACTACTAACACAAAGCTAAGAATCAGTCGCCAACGTCCCTTTACTGTATTTGTTTTTAAATGCAGGTGTATGCAGCATTCCAACGAATTACAAACCAAAACCTTCCCAACACATTCCATGCTGAGCTCAACTTCCATCTACCTCATCTGATGACCTTATTCAGACAGAAGTCATTTTAAAACTTCACAATGAGCAGGTGAAAATATTAAACATTGTCACATAAAACCTTTGTTGCATTGCACAGGTCCTGTGATTCTGTTGAACTGATGAGGTCATTGTTGGTGTACTTACAGTAGTTTGTCTGATCGTATTAAATGTGTGAAATTGTATTAGTGGATATGTTGTGATTGAACTGTTTCACAGTTAGCTTTAATCCATAAACCTGAAGATGTACCTCTGTTTTGATCTTACTAGATTTCCATGACACACACCAAGCTGTTCTGCATGAAGATGCCTGAATTTTTCAGACCCTGCACAATGAGTGCCATGAAATAATTAACATTACATCTGTGTATTAGGTGAACAGCTCATCAAACATTCTAACATGCTTAAGGACTTTCCCTTGTTCAAACCTTAAAGGTGCTATATGTAATTTCTGGAACACGCTGGAACTTAGGAAAATTTTGAACAGAGACATGTTTTTGGTCCCTCCCCCTCAGAGCCATATATGGCTCTGCTCCCTCTTGCTCTCGGTGAAATTCAGCTCTGCTTCCGAATGCTCCACCTCCACTGCATGTCCTATCAGCCGTTGCGAAGTTCTGTGTTTATGTTAATAAAACGTTATAAAATATAAAATAAAAACAGGGATCGCTGGCGCCAGCACACCAGAACACCAGGAGAGCAGCAGAACCTCGCGCAGCCACGTTGGACATGAGTTTAATTCGCTTGTGACAAATTCATCCATTTCCTCAATGTTTCTGTCATGAGTCAGTGGAGGAGGAAGCGATCACTTGACATTTGCCAAAAAAACAAAAGAAAAGTCCAGATCAAGGATGAAGAAAGTGAATTTAATACATTTGTGTCACATACAAAACAGTTCCCTTTCAGTGTGGTCTCTCGGTGCAACATACTTGCTATGGGAATTGTGCCCCCGCGTAATTACCTGAAGGAATACATTCACGCCTTTTACGGCAGGGGGCGTCACCCCGTGTCAGAGGTACCGCCCTTTAGGTACTTAAGCGACTGACGCCCCTCCAACTTTCTCTTTTTGCCCTTCACCTCGCAAAAACCTGAACTACCTCTCTTCGCGGGACTTCTCTGCTGCTCCATCGCTCAACCTGAGGTGAGCTCACTCCCTGCACAGAGCGCACTGAGAATATTTCCCTACGTACATTTCTATAACCTCGAAGTTGTTTTCTCTCTCCACAGGTTGCTTCGCTCGACGGCGTTATAACTACGCCACAACCGCTACCCCAGCTAACATCCTAGCGGGCTAGCCAGCGAAAGCGACACAACGGAGGAGACACTTGAACAAAGAAGAAAAAGGATTCTGGAAGGACTCGCTCGCCTTATCTCGGACATGCCTCCGGAGAAAGTAAAGCGAAAGACAAAACTTCAAAGGAAAACCAGCGGGACGGCTAGCCCAACCTCACGCGCCTGTCCCAACGGCTGTGGTTTTTCCCTCGCAGAAACGGACACCCATGAGGCCTGTCCAGTCTGCCTGGGTATATTTCATGCAAGACAAGCTCTGGACGCGCCCGATTCTTGCCCACACTGCAGCCAGATGCTGGATGCGGTGCTGCGGCATTGGGTGGACCTTGTGGCTAAGGCCATGGGAAGCTCAGCTGGTCCACAGGACCCAGACACCACGGAGACCCTCACTCCGACCCCGAAGCTCGAGAACATGGCTCTACACGACAGCACGTGCGTCGAATGGGGTAACAGCCCTGACCCGCTCGCTCCCATGGTGGACCTAACAGTCGAGTTCGACACCAGAGGCATGATGAATGAAGACGAGATCTCCATCTCAGCCTCGGGCAAATTTTCAGCGGAGGAACCAGAGCTCGAAATCGAGGATCCGGGAGAGGACCTCTCCAGGACCCCGGTACCTGTGCTCCCTGAAACTGACTTCTCTATTCCTGCCCTGTTCGACCTGTGCCACAGAGCAACGGACGCGCTAAACATCCCCTGGCCGGAACCTCCGCCTCGCCAACAGGTCACGAGGCTGGCGGCGAACTAGTTTTATTTAAAACAGCAGGCAACAATGAGGCAAAGGATGCCCGTGTTCCCGGACTTCCTCACAAAACTGACCCGCACCTGGCCTCAGCCACGAGCGCCCATGCTCCTTCCTCTCTCACAGTTCCTCAACGTGGAAGGCATGGATGAGGTGGGAATAGCCAACGCGCCTCAGATTGAGGACTCACTGGCGTCCCACCTAGCTCCTAAGTCATCCGGGACAAAACCGACTCTCCCCAGGAAAGCTTGTAGAGCCTCAGTGTCTCTTCTCGAGAAGTGCTAGAGAGCTCAAGGACTCGCGGCGCGCACCATGAACGCGTCCGCGATGATGCAGGCTTACCTTGCGGAAAAACTCCAACAACTGCAGGTAACCTTGGATAAGCAAGCTGCTACCAACTTACTAGAAGAAGCCCGCAGAGCAACAGACTGTCAAGATTTATTCAGAGCAAGATTAAAACCCAGTGGTGCAGACAGACATTCTCAGAGGCCAGGAAGTTATAAAAATAATCACTTTAATAATCATAAACAAATAGCTGTTGTGGCAGCAAAAACACTTACATGAATCAGAGTTGAATCAGAGACCAGAGAACACGAGTGATACCAGACAATGCGGCTGCAATGACTGAGACACAGAACTAGACTTTTATACTCACAGACAAGACGAGACAAAATCACAAACACCTGGGGACAATTAACTAGAGGCAAAGCAAGACTTGGAAACTAAACCTGAAACATGAAAAGTAAACACCTGGGGACAATTAACTAGAGGCAGAGCAAGACTGGGAAACTAAACCTAAAACATGAAAAGTAAACTAGGAGGTTAAACTAAGAGTAAATAAACATGGAGACTGAAACATGAAAAGTAAACTGAGTAAATAAACAAGGAGACTAAACTAGAAAATTAATAAAACAGACCAGGAACTGACTAACAGAAAAATAGCACAAAGAAAACAGACAAGACCAACAGGATGGAGCCATCCTTACACAGACTTCGTTCTCCGTATGATGGGGACAGCTGCTGTGGCTTAGGGCAGAGGTATGGCGGAAGTGGTCATCACGATCCGCCACCTGTGGATGACGCTGACAGATTTACCGGAGGGACAAAAGGTGCCTTTTCTCCACCACTCAATAGAGACGGAGGGGCTATTTGGTCAGACTTTGGAGCGAATCCAGACCCTACTGGACCAAAGGCGCAGGTAGGCTGAAGCTTTCAGGGTGGGCATTCCCCGTCTGAGTTTTGCCCCCCCTCCCCCCGAGAGCCTGCTGGAGGCAGACCTGCACAGCCGTGGCACCGCTCGACAACGCGTGCGCCACCGCAGAAGCAGCCAGCATACGAGGAAGAACCTCGGCAGAGACCCCCGCCAAGCCAACCTTGCTCCGAGCACGCATGGAACAAAAATAGGTTTGTCCCACGCCAAGCGAGCAGGCATAGGGCCTCCTCGGCAAGCCGGGACACTCGTCAAAAATGTGCCTGATGAACCAGGCCCACGTTTACATTTTATACGACCTCCTGCCCACGTGGTAACGGGAATGTTCGCACCTTGTTCAGACTTTATTTGTAGCAAAGTACAAATGGCTGATAATTCTGTTGCATGCACAAACCATGTTCTCCCTGCTGTGAGTGACATCAAATCATGTATGTCGTTGCACATAAGCACGAATAAAGCTCATAAAACAGCACATCCAAGCGTGCACATGCGTGCACTTCCAACCTTGGCTCTCGACGGAGGCAGTCGCTAGTCCTTTCCTCTCCCGTCCTCCCCCCCCCCTGCTGCCTGCAGCTCCTCAGCTGGGCACCTCGAACGCAAATTAAGATGGATTGGAGGTTTGGGCATTCGATTCTACGAACAAGATTTCTACAGAAGGAACGGCAAAGGGGAGCCGGTCCACCCTCACAGAGTGACAAAGAGGATACGCCATGGATTCCTGTGGGTGTGGATGGTGTACGTCTCGCTCGCTGTGCTGTGCTCTGTGGAGGTGAAGAATCTGGATTATATTGGATTATGATGGCAGCGCTTTGCTTTTTGGCGTTTGTGGAGCACTGACCTACAGTGTTAATTTTGTTGACTAATTATTTTCGTCGACTAAATGTTTTCTTTGATTTGTCAACTAAAATTAGACTAAAACAAAAAAAATTCTGATGACTAAGTAATGACTAAAACTAAATGATGTTTTAGTCACATGACTAAGACTAAAACTAAATTAAAAATTGCTGTCAAAATTAACACTGCTGACCTATCGCAAAATAAGGGAGACTTTAGCAGGACTTAATGCCTAGAGCACCCGACGTCTGGTCTACGTGGTGACCTCGAGGAATCAGCTGTTTGCGAGCTTATCCAGAGGGTGAACAGATCACCCTCGGATTGGGACTCTGGACGTTGTGGTCAACATCTGTGGTCAATGCTTGGATCAGTGGAAAAAGTCCCGAATTGGATCAGAACAGAGTCGCCCTTACAGACTGAAGGCTACAGAAATTACAATGTGAGCCTGAAAGTGAAAATATTTGTCAATTCTTATCTGACTCCCTTGGAAACAGCCTTGAAAAAGGCTGGATATCTAATTTCTCCTGAGATATGCTTTACTTTGGGCAAAACAGCTGCTCTTGTCTTGTATGCCACCTACCCCAACCCCTCACGGAGAACTTTTCTATGAGCGTTCTGGAATGTCTCATGGGCAGAAACCTCCTTGCCTCAGTCTCAACATGTAACATGTAACTGTCTATATGTGCTTATTGGTATAGTTTTTATTGTGTCATGCGGTGTCTTGGTAGACAAAATGTGATACTTTTTTTAATACCAACGCTGTGACCCTCATGGTACTTTCCTTTTTTTCACACCTTTGACCTTCATCCCGAAACGGATGAGAGAGGCCGCGCTGAAGAACATGTCATGTGTTCTGAATAAGCAGCAGCTTTACACACTCATTCCATCTTCAGGATGACTGTGCATACATACTCATGCTGTATTGGTAAAAACTGGTGCAATGTTAATAAAAGCTCTTGAATCTTGAATCTTGAATCTTGAATCTTGAATCCCTGTTTTATTGACAATCAAAAAAAAAACAATAAAACACCAACACAAATAATGTCAACAGTACGGGCCTCTCTGGCCTGTCAGCCGTCATGAAGGGTGGGCCACATCCCCCTCCCTCACGGCTCATGGGGTGTCAGTCTATTCAATAAACCCCAGTAGGGTGCCTCAGGACCTGTCTCTAGAGGACAGACCCAGAGACATCTGCGAACAGACCCTCCACCTTTCGCGAAGACAGGTGAGAGAGGGCATGTGTTCCAGTCCCCGCTCCATTGTGAACGAGGGGCCGGCCAATACACTAACCAGACGAACACGTGACATGTTCGCACCACAGGAGAGCATGTCAACAGATTCTAAGGATGGAGGAGTCACAATGGTTGCCCCAAGGCGGCCACAAATTTCGCACCCTCAAAACAGTGGCTATGATCACATTTCTGTGTGTGTAGACGGATCGGAATTGAATCAGATTTTTATTTCTGATTTTGAAAGGAAACTGGGCTTCTTATCAACAAATGATCTTAAGTCTGCTGGTTACAAAGGACCATCTCCACGTTCACACATTGCAGCTGCCCCTTTATTATTCATGAAGGACATGCAACGCTCGAGCGGTGAACGAGCAGCACGTGGCTTTCCTCACAAAGCTGCATCAGACTTGTTCCCACACAACATTATCCCACCGGGCGAGACACCAATTGGAGTTAGGGGGTCTGCTTGTTTACAAAAACAGCAGTCCCTCAATCCAATAAATCCTATTTTGGAGGGAAATAATAAGTTCCCTGCTCCAACTCAATCTAATAAAATTAATAGACTTCATCCGTCTTCGACGAGACTCGATCAGTGCAGTCTGTTAACACATCAACGTGGAAGCCCTCTCCCCAACCTGGTTGACCCTCAAAGGCTTACATAGGAAGTTGCAGTTCAGCCGCTTAGGCCAGGAACTGGAATTAATTCCAGCTTGTTAGCTGAAAAGGACAGGCTGATAGCTTCAGGCCTACCAGAGAATGTGGTGAAAACCATACAGAATGCCCGTGCCGGGTCAACACAGTCCCTATACGCACAGAAGTGGTGCATTTTCGAAGCCTGGTGATCAAGAAAGGACATCAAAGACTCTACTTCCTCAGACGGCTGAGACGAGCTGGTCTGAGAAGCTCAGTCCTCACCTCGTTCTACAGGTGTGCAGTGGAGAGCGTCCTGTGCTCCAGCATCAACGTGTGGCATGGAGGCTGCACAGTTGCAGAGAGGAAAGCTCTACAAAGAGTGGTGAAGGCTGCACAGAAGTCTGTGGGAGTCAGTCTCCCCACCATCACAGACATTTACACCTCCAGATGCAGAAAAAGAGCCACCTGCATCATGAAAGACCTCACTCACCCAGCACACTCACTCTTTGCACCACTCCCCTCGGGACGGAGGTTGAGGAGCATCAAATGTAGAACCACTAGACTGAGGAACAGCTTCTACCCTGAGGCTGTCAGACTCATGAATAAATAAATAATAAGAATAAACACTGCAAAATGTCACATCATGTTGATACTGATCTGTTTCTTGTTGCTGCGTTCATCTGTGACCATCTGCTCATAATGACTCATGTTCGTGCTGCTGTTTATAATGATGTTTTTCTACTACATTAGGGCTTAGTGTATTACTAGCTGATGTCTCTCTTAGTTAATCCTAGATGTTATTATTGTTTTTCTCTTGCATTTGTTGTTGGATGTAACTGGGACCCTGTGTACATAATCTCGTTTTCAACACATGTACTACATGCGGTGCAAATGACAATAAATTCTCTCTGACTCTGACTCTGACTCTGACTCTGACTCATAAAGAAATATCATTTCTTATTCTTGCGACTTGGCTCAACTCCTAACTTTCCATCAGGATTTACTGGAAAAGGGTCGTTCTTATTCAACGATTAAAGTGTTCCTTACAGCTATCTCTGCTTGTCACGAGGGCTGAGGACACAGGACTCCTGGAGCACATCCAATCATAATGAGATATATGAAAGGTGTGCTTCGAACCAAGCCACCCAGCAGGACCTTGACCCCTGGTTGGGATCTTGGCCTGGTCTTGGGGGCTCTTTAAACCCACCATTCGAGCCTCTGAGCGAGATTAAGATAGATCTTCTATCTTAGAAAATAATAATAATAATAATAATAATGAATTCAATTTATAACGCACTTTTCATTAATGAAAATCTCAAAGTGCTACAAGGTGCAACATAATTAAATGTGAATAAAACAAATAATAAAACAATTAAAATCAATAACAGTATCAGCTGCTCTTCTCCTGGCTCTTTGCTCGGCGAAACGCATGGGTGACCTCCACGCTCTATCTGTACATCCGTTATGTACCATATTCACCCCTGACGGGTCAAAGGTCACCCTGAGGCCTAATCCCGCTTATACTCCCAAGGTCTTGACCTTGAACCATAGGAGTCTAGACTTTGACCTCTCCTCCTTCTCACCTGCCCCTGTCCTTACTCAGGAAAAGAAGAGACTAAAGGCTCTCTGCCATGTGAGAGCTTTACGCACTTACATGCAGAGAAAAGCCGAATGGAGGGAAATAAACCAACTGTTTGTCTGCTTTGACGCACCTGCTACAGGAAAGGCCTTATCAAGGCAGCGCCTCTCACATTGGGTGACGGAGGCCATTAAAAAGGCGTACAGTAGCAAAGGTCAACAGGTGCCCCCTGGAGTGCACGCTCACTCAACTAGGGTCTTGGCCACTTCGTGGTCACTGTTCAAGGGCGTGCCAGTTGCAGACATTTGCGTTGCTGCGAACTGGAGCTCATTAAACACTTTTGCAAAGTACTACAGTTTGGATGTTACTGCGTGTGATGTCACTCAGGCTGTTCTTTCTAATACACAATAGAAAGTAGCTTTGAGATGCCTACTGGTCAAAGGCAGACGTTCACACTAGCAGGCATTTTACTGAGCATTTCAAGGGCGTGAATGAATTACGTTCCCATAGCAAGTATGTTGCACCGAGAGACCACACTGAAAGGGAACTGAAAGTTATGCACCATAACTCATGTTCCCTGAAGGAAGGGAACGAGGTGCAACATAGCTGGCCCTTTTCAATGCTGAAAGCTCAGTAAAGTGCAATTTTGGAGAAAGTTGGAGGGGCGTCAGTCGCTTAAGTACCTAAAGGGCGGTACCTCTGACGCGGGGTGACGCCCCCTGTCGTAAAAGGCGTGAATGTATTCCTTCAGGTAATCACGCGGGGGTGCAATTCCCATAGCAAGTATGTTGCACCTTGTTCCCTTCCTTCAGGGAACATGAGTTATGGTGCATAACTTTCAGTTTTGCATCGCTTTGCAATACTTTGAATGAGAACCTGCGCGGCCGCTGCGGGCTGGGACGGGGGTGGGGGCGTGGGTTAGGAGCATGAGAAGTGAGAAGCTCTGTTTTTATTGGCTGGTTAAAAACTCTGTTTTTATTGGCTGGTTAACGGTGGGTCACTGTGGCTTTTTAGAAATGCTTTTAGAGAAGCAAGGGGACTATTGTTTTTTTCAGAGATTACTTTGTCTAACATCAGTCTGTCAGGAGATAGTGACAGAGTGAAGAAATGTGTTAAAAATATATTTTTAGACAGCATACAGACTGCACTACAGAACTGCAGACTGCAGCTTTAAGTCGTGACAAACTGAATTGATGACTGGTCTGTTTTCTCAGGATTTATACTGTTCAGTTACCAGCCAGTTTAATCTGCATGTTTTTGGTCTGTTGGAGGAAAATAGAGTACCCAGAGAAAACCCACGCATGCACAGAGAGAACATACAAACTCCACCCTGAAGGGCCCCATGACTGGGATTTGACCCATGGCAACCTGCTCTTTGAGAGACGGTAGCTCTACCAATTGCTGCCATTGCTGCCTAAATATGAAACATTTGGTAAGAAATTTGACTGATGTTAGTACTTATCCTTCACAAGGGGGCAGTGTTATATAACACGGCCAAACGGCGTCCTCTCTCTCGTTTCACAAACAAAAAGAAACAAATATTCATCTCTCTAGACCTATTAAAAAACTATAAACACAATCTCTAAAAGTAAACCTAAATTGCACAGCACTGCAGGCGGTGGTACGGTGTGGCTGTAGCCCCATTTGTTTTTTAAGTTTCGGTTCAGCGCCTTACTTTCACTTTTAATATTAATAATAATAACTAATAGTTTTGTTTTTCCTGTGACTTATCTGCAGTATGATAAATGATAGGAGCATAATAAATGCTCCCAATGTTTTGTTGGTCTTTTTTTTCTTTTTGTAAAGACGTTTTTATGCATTTATATTTATTTATTTATTTTGCATCATAAGACACTGTGACGTCATTGACTAATCGAGTGCCACTCGAGTTTTTTTATGTTAATGTCGAGTTTAAAAATTATGTACTCGTTCAACCCCTAATATATATATATATATATATATATATATATATATATATATATATATATATATATATATATAGATATATATACATGTATATATATATATATGTATATGTATATACATATATATATATATATATATATCAGTGGCGGGCTGTGCATTTCACACCTAGGCCTTCAGTAGTGCTCCGTCTGAAACAATCCAACCCTCAATAACTATTTTCCCCATATTTTTAGACCAATTTTTGGCTGATATATGACCGTTTCCATTCATTCTGATGGAAAAAAATGGAGCAGTACCACTTTCAGCCGCTAGGGGCATTAAAGGACCCTCTAAGCTTTTGACGACCACCAGTGTCCCCAGTGCTTTAAAGGGGACCTCAGATGTATTTTTTAAATTTTTATGGTATTTCTGTGGGATATCCAGACCCTATTCCTTCAATTTAATGCACAAAATAATTATTAGATAATCAATTATACCCTTTTTAATTCTGCCATTTTTAACTTTCGTTTTGAACGACCGGTTTCTTGAAGTCCACGCCCTTCAACGATCTGTTCACGCCCTCTGTAACAGCCAGTATCTGTAATGTGTTGTTGTTTTAAAATTAGCTCTTTTTTTATTACTCATTTGACTTACTGTTAGTGTTAGCTTAAGATAACTTACCGAAACCCGTCTGAGCGCGCCGCAGTTTGCTGCTCCTTTTAGCATTAGACCACCCGAATCCGAAGCTAATGTTAGCTTGTTCCTCTTCCGGTTTTCGCCAGCTCCGCTCGTGAAGCACGCGGAGATTTTGGGAGTTATCGCTGTTCCAGTGAAGACAACACAAAGTTCACCAAGTGTCTCCCGTAAATTAATCTGTAAGGAGAAGGTCCTCTTGCTGCGAGCCTGCTGCGAGGCTGCTGCAAGGCTGTACAGTTGAAGCTCCGCTCCATCGCGCCGGAAGAGGGTCCCGTCGAACCCGGTCCTTACGCCGGCGGTCCGCTCGTTTAATTTTTACCGGCTGCGCGTTGGCAGCGATCGCAAATACACTAAAAATTGAACTAAAACATAAAAATAACAATTATACTTTATTTATAAAGCCATTTAAAAAAACACAGCTGCAACAAAGTGCTGTACACATGAAATTAAGAACATATAAACAAAAGATGAGATGAAATCATGAAAAACAACAGTCATGTGTTTAATACAGAAGTGGGTTGAGCCTAACCAGGGGTTGCTAGGTGAGGGGCTGGACTCAGGTTTGATCTGATTGGCTGGCGGCTTGTGACGTCAATAAATGCAGGAAGTGTGAATCCTGGTGTATTTATCAAAAATAAATAAATCTACTTAGAGTAAATAAACCACTGGGTGCATTTTTTTGGCACAAGGACTGTTTTTTTATGAAGTAAATACCCAAAGTTTAGTAAAAAAACATTAAAAAGTGAATTTTGCATGTTTGGTCCCCTTTAAGTGGAAAAAATAAGTGCCGGTACCCTCCCTAATGTCATAATAATATGCATACCTGCAAACTCAGAAGGGATGAAAAAGGTGACAAACGTTGCGCCAACCCCCCCCCCCCCCGAAAGATTTTGTAATTTTTTAACATGCTTCAGGTAAAAGTCATTTACTAACCTGATTTAATGAGAACATAAATAGGAAAGATTGTGTCAACCAAAAAATTAACAACCAACAACAGCAGCAAGTCAAATACAGCAGAACATTTTGCTAACAATGCGCTGCTCCGAGTCAACAGATGCATTTAAAAACTTAAGACTTATCTCTTCAGACAGGCTTTTGGTTAATTTTGTACATTGATTTTAGAGTTTGTTATGTTTTTCCTTTTTGTATAGTACTTCTGTGATTTTATTTTTCCTTTTGTAAAGCACTATGTGACTCTCAGGATGTTTGCTGGATGTGGAGGAGGAAGAGGACGTAATGCTCTGAGCTGCATCAACACCTGTTACCTCAGGAGTTGTCAGGACTCTTCACCAGCAACACAGAGGATGAAGAATTCAACGAGTTTGAATAAAAATAAATAAATAAATACATGTAGGTGTTTTTGTCATCATTATGGGCGGGTGCGTGTAGTAATTTTAAAGCTGCTTTATTACGTCTGCTTCATTTTGCCATGTTTTAACCATCAAAGTGCATTTATTAAGAAAAGTTCAGCTGAGACACACTTTTACTATAATGTCAGCAAACAAATATATATATTTTTGGTGTTTATCTTGTTAAATTTTAAAGAGATGAAGGTTTTCGCAGCATGCGTGCACACGTTTGGAAGACCCGACAAGCGAAACTATTTAAATTCAGCGGATTTGAACATTATATTCATTTATTAAAGAAAAGTTCAGCTCAGACACATCTTTGCTATAATTTTCAGCAAACAAATATATTTTTTAAGTGTTAATCTTGTTAAATTTTAAAGGGTTGAAGGTTTTAGCAGTGCACGTGCACGTGAAGACCGGTCAAAGCGATCCTATTTAAATTAAGCTTATTGACAATTACGTTCATTTTTAAAAGAAAAGTTCAGCTCAGACACACTTTTACTATGATGTCAGCACACACATATATTTTTTAAGGTGTGTATCTTGTTAAATTTGAAAGACATGCACAGTGCACACGCTTGACACAGCGAAACTCTTTTTTAAATGTGATTGTGAGGGCTTTGGTCTCTTTAATAGCGGTCAATTTAAAACCAGACGAATTTAGCAATCTATGTGAAGATTTGAGCTATTTGTCTTCATTTTGGGAAGCAGAAAATAGTTTGGGTGATGGAACAAGAAACAACAGGATCTCATTTAGGTCTGATGCTGTATCGGACTCACCTTCATGTAGAGCTGCTCACACCCGCGCACTGTGACAAGCCCAGAGCTCTGCTTCACACTCTGCACACTACGTCACAGATGGTGCGTTCGTGTGTACTCGGATTTCCCATGACTAAACACGGCTTGAAATTCAAAATCACTTTTAAAGCAAAATTAAAGTGATTTATCATTTTGTTTGCAAAAACGAACATATCTAAATGATAAAATATATATATTTTGAGCAGTTTTATGCATAGTAAAAATCACGTCACCCCATCTTTAATGACATTTAACTCTGCATGTCATCCCTGAAATACTGATGCACAGAATCACAAGAGTGTGAACTGTGTCACAGAGTAAACACAATAAAAACATGTATTATCTGCAGCAATGTTCATTCAAATGACTAAACACTATTAAAGTATTACAGAACATATACATACAGTAGGCACACTTGATATTGTAGACCATTGCATTAGTTAAAGCAAGTACTTTTACTTTAATACTTTAAGTATTTGTAAAAGCAAGTACTTATTTACTTTTACTAAGTAAAAACATTAAAATGGTACTTTGTACTTCTACTTTTACTACAGTACATTTTTGTCTGTTTATTTGTACTTTTACTCTAGGATATCATACCCTGGTCAGTTTTACTGACTACAATATTCCAGACGAAAGATTGAGTAGATTTTATCTGACACAAACTTATCATCAATATTAAACGAGTTCTCTCTTTTCAGGATTTAAACATGAACTTGTGTGTGACCAGACGAGATGTAAATTGACAGGAAACGTTATTTATGTTGGTTCACCAGGAGATGAACCATTTAGTAACTGAATCATTAAATTACATCACATTTACAATGGATTGATCTGATCAATTTTCATATAACTTAACTGTAGACAGATTAAAATTTAGAGACAACAGAACAAGTTAAGGGTCTTAGTATAATTTATCTCTATAGGCACATTAATTTAAAGTTTAGTTACTGGCAAAATATATAGTTTAGGAGAAGCTTTAGCATGAGGAGGAGGAAAGGTGGAGGATAAAAAGAAGTTAGAGTCAGGAGGTTATCCTGAGAGGATGTGCTATAAACCAGAGGTCACATTCTTTCTGGCAGACGCTCGCTAGCCGTCGGTCTACTTGGCAAAACATCTAATGTCTTGTTACCTTCAAAGATGATCAATCTTCTCGGGTCCAGTTATCCGTGTTCACCGTGTCAGTGTCTCCTGACGTCCGCGTTAATCAGACCAGAAAAGCGGGTTTCCTGGTTGGTTTTCAGAATAAAAGTGTTCTTGGACTGTCCTGGACTGGTTCAATTCTTTCCTCTCCAATAGGCTGGAATGTGTTAGCCTTGGCAATGCCACTTCCCAGACAGTCGGTGTCTCCTGTGGTGTCCCTCAGGGGTCAGTTCTGGGGCCCCTGCTGTTTTCCCTCTACATGCTGCCTTTAGGTCAAATTATTAATCAGTTCAACATTTCTTTTCACTGCTATGCCGACGACACACAGCTTTACATCAGGACTGGAACATCATCATCATCCCTATCTCCGTCTTCACTCACTGTTCTCTCTGCCTGCCTGGAGGAAATAAAGGCATGGATGAATCAGAACTTTCTTCAATTAAACTGCTCGAAGACTGAGGCCATATTGATTGGCACCCCTCACCAGATACAAACATCAACTTTAACAACAATCTCCTTCTCTGGTCAAGACATCCCCCTCTCCACCTCTGTTACAAATCTTGGAATAAAAATGGACTCTCATCTTACATTTGAAAATCACATTAAGCATCTGTTTAAAACCTGCTTCTTCCATCTTCGAAACATCTCCAGACTTCGCCCATCTCTGACTTTTCCTGATGCTGAGAAACTCGTCCATGCCTTTGTCTCCTCCAGGCTCGACTACTGCAACTCCCTGTTTATTGGTATCCCTGGCAAAAACCTTCAGAAACTTCAATACATTCAAAACAGTGCAGCAAGGATTCTGTTGAGAGTTCGTAAATTTGAACATATTACACCCATTCTCCATAACCTCCATTGGCTTCCTGTCACCTACAGAATTCAGTACAAAACTGCTCTCATTACCCATCAATGCTTGCACGGCACTTCACCTGACTATCTAAAGGACATTCTTGCACCATATTCATCCACCCGGTCTCTACGATCACAGAACAGTAATTTCCTTCATATTCCTCGGACCAAATTGAGGACCATGGGAGACCGAGCATTCTGTGTGGCTGCCCCCCGCCTGTGGAACTCCCTCCCTGACGACCTGAGAGCTCCACAGTCACTGGTTGACTTTAAAAGCAGCATAAAGACCTTTCTTTTTAAGCAAGCCTATTCTGCCTCCACATGATTTTATCTTTGATCTTAGCTGATATCATTATTGATTTTACTTGATTTTATCACTTGTTTTATTTTATTTATTTTTTAAGCAAGCCTAATCTGCATCCACATGATTTTATCTTTGATCTTAGTCGATATTATTATTGATTTTATTTGATTTTATCACTTGTTTTATTTTGATCTTTGCTTTGTTACACTTTGTAGCACTTTGAGATTTTTATTAATGAAAAGTGCATTATAAATGGAATTCATTATTATTATTATTATTATTGTAGTCGGAGCTTTAAAGCTCAAGGTCGGGTTTCAGCTAGCTTGCTGAAACCCTTGCTGATAGAATGGGGTCTTTGTCGCTTGACCGCACGTTCATCAGCTTTTTAGGAGAGAAACTTCCAGCTCAGTTCTCCCGTTAGACTGAAGAAAAACAGGAAGTCAGGGTATTTGAAGCTGACTTGACCCAGAGACGTAGCTCTTCCTGATTGGGCATGTGGCACCAGGAGGCATGAGAATGACATCAGAGGATGTCAGGAGGTTGAAATTAGGTCAAGAGATTAGTTCATGTCAGAAAGGATAAAGATGCTAGTTTAAAACGCCAGCATTTATGATACAACAGATTAAAACTGTCTTAACTCATTAACCACACTGTTGGCCTGTTACTTATGATTAAAACAAACGTCATCAAAGCATCACATATGGAACCTTACTGACCATAATAACAAAACCAGAGATTATTCTCTGATTATTAATTAGGACAAAAACAAAAAGTCTCTTGTGACGGATTATTGTCCTGAGTTCAAACTAAAATGAGATACGGTGTCACTGTATCTCCACTGCAAGGTTTGAGAAACAAAATGCATCATGATCACATTTTGAATTAAACACAGTCTTTGATTTATCCAACATTAAATGCAATAAGGCTTACTTAACACAAGGTTATTCATTAACACAAAATAAAGGAATAAGAGAGTCTCTTTTGACTTATTGTGTTTTGATTCAAATAAATGTAATAAAATAGTGTCCACTCGTCTCCTTGAGAGCCTCAAGAAAAGTGTACCACTAAGAGTTTCAGAGAGATGTGAAAAGGTGTAAATCCAGGTCAGAGATGAGGGTCTATATCACTACATTACTTAAGTACACTGTTTGAGTACTTTCTCCACCACTGGACAGTCTGATTCAACGTGAGTGAATATTCCTCAAGACAAGTCTAAATGAGGCTCAGTATTGTGTGTGTGGCCTCCATGTGCCTGTATAACCTCCCAACAACACTTGGGCATGCTCCTGATGAGATGGCAGATGTTCTCCTGAGGGATCTCTTCCCAGACCTGGATTAGAGCATCACTTAGCTCCTGAACAGTCTGTGGTGCAATGTGGCCTTGGTGGATTGACTGAAAGATGATGTCCCAGATGTGCACAGGTCTGGGGAATGGGCAGGCCAGTCCATAACATCAATGCTCTCATCATGCAGGAACTGCTGATACACTTCAGCCTAGCATTGTCATGCATAAGAAGGAACCCAGGGCCCACTGCACCAGTATATGGTCTCACAATGGGTCTGAGGTTCTCATCCCGGTACCTTTTGGCAGTCAGGGTACCTCTGGCTAGCACATGAAATGCCTCGTCACACCATGACTGACCCACCACCAAACTGGTCATGCTGGAGGATGTTGCAGGCAGCAGAATGTTCTCCACTGTGTCTGTCACATGTGCTCAGTGTGAACCTGCTTTCATCCGTGAAAGGCACAGGGCACCAATGGCAAATCTTCCAATTTTGGTGTTCCCTTGCAAACAGCAATCATCCTGCACAGTGTTGGGCTGTAAGCACAGACCCTATATGTGGTCATTGGGCCCTCGTACCACTCTCATGGAGTCTGTTTCTGACAGCTTGCGTAGAAACATGCACATTAGTGGCCTACTGGAGGTCATTTTGTAGGGCCCTGGCAGTGGACCTCCTGCTCCTCCTTGCACAAAGGACGAGGTAGTGGTCCTACTGCTGGGTTGTAGCCCTTCTACGGCCCCCTCCATGTCTCCTCCTGTACTGGCCTGTCTCCTGGAACCTATTCCATGCTCTGGACACTGTGCTGAGAGACACAGCAAATCTCCTTGCCACCGCTCGCATTGATGTTCCATCGATTAGCTGCACTACTTGAGCAACTTCAGTGGGCTGTAAAAAACGCCTCATGATGCTTCTATGCATGAGAGCACTAACAAAATGAAAAAGTGACTAAAAGTTCAACTCAGAAAGGACGAGAACAAAGAAATGACCTGTGGTCACCACCTGCAGAATCACTCTTTTATAGGGGTTCTCTTGCTATATGCCTCTCATTCCACCTGTTATGTGTTCCAGTTGCACAGCAGCAGGTGAAACTGATTCACAATACTGTACTTTCTGCCCTAAAAGTCGCACCGCCTTATAAGTTGCATCAGTCCAACATGTCGCACCGCCGTATACGTCTCATCTATTATGCGTCACCGTTGACGCATCGCATATGTTACGCGTCACCGCTGACAACCCGGAAATGTGGGCCGGTGTTTTGCCAAAAATGGATTGGCTGCGAAATGGCCACAGGGGAGTGCACGGTAGGACTTTAAGGAATAAAAATTAACATCTGACCACTAATATGAGTATTATTAAAATATAGAGATGGTCACAGAATAAGGCAGCACCTGCCATATATTGTGACCACACTGTAACTTATAGAAAAACATTAAATACTTGAACCAAACTATTTCTGAAGACTCTTTACTTCCTCTAACAAGATAAACCCTTAATAACAATTATTTATTTGCTGAAAATTATAGCAAAGATGTGTCTGAGCTGAACTTTTTCTTAATAAATGAACGTAATTGTCAAATCAGCTGAATTAAAAAAAATAGTTATGCTACGTGCAAAACGTGCACCCGCAACGGGTGGGAACACTGCATTTCTTTAAAATTTAACAAGATAAACACCAAAAAAATTTTTTTTTGTCTGCTGACATTATAGTAAAGATGTATCTGAGCTGAACTTTTCCTTAATAAATGAACATAATGGTCAAATCAGCTGGATTTAAATTGTTTCGCTTTGACAGTCTTCCAAACGTATGCGCGCTGCGAAAATAAATTATAAATAAATCGAATTTTAGCTCAAACATCTCCTAAAGCTTATCAGTTGTAAATGTCCATCCAGTGGTTACTTTCTGTAAGTTTCATCAAAATCTGTCCTGTGGTCCATGAGCTATTTTGCTAACAGTCAAACACTGAAGTAACAGTAGTTCAGACCTCCAGAGAGCAGGAGGCCGTGCTGCAACAGAGTGAGTGCGAGCAAAGGAGGCTGCGGTCGAACACATGAGCTAGGAACGGTCGGTGGACACTAGCAGCCGAAAGTAGTACTGCTCCATTTTTTTCGTCAGAATGAATAGAAACTGTCATATCTCAGCCAAAAATTGGTCTAAACATATGGGAAAAAATCCATAAATATGTCGCATCGCCACATAAGTCGCAGGACATGAATATTAGTTTTAAAAAAACCATAACTTATAGGCCAGAAAATACCATAACATAAATACCGTAAAATACCGTAAGTGTTACTACCTAACTGGTGACATTGATTTCACAAAGGTGTGACTGATTTGGAGTTAC